>LOND01001057.1:8058-27181 GCA_014220965.1 Paragonimus kellicotti
TTGGAATGAACTATGCAGTAATACAGCATGATGCATTTGATGCCTAATACTATATCACCTGCACATTTGAGTAGAAACGCCATTAGAAATTGGTAGTGGTGCAAAACACAATGAGGAAAACGACGGGAAGATCGCACCCTGAAGAACCCTGGTGCACGGCGACGAAACATGACCGTTAACTCTGGCAAAAAGTGAATGTCAGACTCACTTGAAAATTCGAAGAAATTTCATACCATCGAACTTGTCGCCACAGATAATTTAACAACAGCCCAATGGATTCGATCAAATCATGGTGGAATGGAATGGACTAGAGAAGCCACACAATCAACGGTGTAGCAGGAGCTGTGATAAACAAGCTGATTAAAACCAATAACGTTCGTTTCAGCTTCAACTGGCAGAAGATCCGGTAATATGGACGTGCATGGAGCCGGGTGAAATTTGGTTGATCTTTTCTAGGAGAATGATGTAGTATGTGCCAGCAGACCGCAAGTGAATTACACAGGTACAGATTAGAATAAAACTTTAATAGACTCCCTAAGAATGATTGGTGATAAACCGTCAGCTTCAGTTGTTTTGGTGAATTTTAGCAGAATGGTTTTTTTTAGAGCCCTTGAAGTTCTAATGCAAATGAATGTCTCCGTACAAAATAACTCCATAGAGGCTAAAAGACAACTGCATAAATAACAAGTTGGCTACTAAACAACGACAATAGAATTTTTAGCTTTTACTGCTTCGTTCCATTAGCTGTCTTCAATTCACAGGAATTCAGTCAAATAATGACAACATTCACGTTATTGAGGCCGATTAGCTGCCTGCTCCCTTTACGTGCGTCTCTAACTAGATAGGATACGAGATCTCAGCTTGTGAGATAAACACGATCCGTCTCTCTTTTCCCTCTCCTCTCTCTCTCGCTCTCTGCGCATGTATCGTGTGCTTTATTCTCACAAGTGGATCTCGTATCCTATCTAGTTTAGAGACGCACGTAAAGGGAGCAGGCAGCTAATCGGCCTCAATAACGTGAATGTTGTCATTATTTGACTGAATTCCTGTGAATTGAAGACAGCTAATGGAACGAAGCAGTAAAAGCTAAAAATTCTATTGTCGTTGTTTAGTAGCCAACTTGTTATTTATGCAGTTGTCTTTTAGCCTCTATGGAGTTATTTTGTACGGAGACATTCATTTGCATTAGAACTTCAAGGGCTCTAAAAAAAACCATTCTGCTAAAATTCACCAAAACAACTGAAGCTGACGGTTTATCACCAATCATTCTTAGGGAGTCTATACTAAATATACTTCGTATTCTAATTGTACCTGCTGTAACCTTCACGGTGCTGCTACTGCTGCACATACTAAAGTTCACTGTGCTTATAGAGAGATCAGTACCAAATTTCAACCGGCTTCCATGCCACGTCTCATATTACCGCGATCTTCTAGCCAGCGAATTTCTTGCTTGGGTTTGAGAAGCTGACGAACGTTATTGGTTTTAATCAGCTTGTTTATCACAGCTCCTGCTACACCGTTGATTGTGTGGCTTCTCTAGTCCATTCCATTCCACCATGATTTGATCGAATCCATTGGGCTGTTGTTAAATTATCTGTGGCGACAAGTTCGATGGTAAGAAGCTTCTTCGAATTTTCAGTGAGTCTGACATTCACTTTTTGCCAGAGTTAACGGTCATGTTTCGTCGCCGTGCACCAGGGTTCTTCAGGGTGCGATCTTCCCGTCGTTTTCCTCATTGTGTTTTGCACCACTACCAATTTCTAATGGCGTTTCTACTCAAATGTGCAGGTGATATAGTATTAGGCATCAAATGCATCATGCTGTATTACTGCATAGTTCATTCCAATTGTCTCCCAATACATCCAATTGCGCCGACATGTTGTTTTTACGATTGTCCGGTTCATCATATGAACAACGAACCGTAACCTGGGCTTCTTTATGTTAGATGTCGAGGGATTGTTTTGAGTACGACGTGACCATTTCATTTTGTTGTTATTTTCACCAAAGCGAGAAGACATATTTTTGTTTTTAGCACTTAAAATCTCTTCATTTGGCATCACTTAGTTGAGTTATCAATGCATGTTCTGTTCAGTAAATGTACCGTTCATCGGTTGTCTTCCTAATTTTATTGTCGAGAGATTTCATATATTGTACTGAATCCTTATTACATCTATTACGCGGTAGTGGAAGTTCTCATGAACCTGTTGATTTTTGTTTATTATCAATTTTCTCTGTTTCATTCTTCTGTTATTGCTTACTTGGCTGGACTTCCACGCAAACCCTGTCTTTCTGATCTTAAGTTAGCTGTAAAACTGAGTCGGTAGTATTTTTCAAACAATACTGACTACAGTGACGAGATCTGCGTAACTCGTGAGCTGACATATTCTCAGCATATCCTTCTCCCGATCTTTTGTGGTAGCTTCTGGAACCGTGTTCTTTAGTCAAAATGTCTTTTTATGCATTTCCATGACGTCTTACGTAAGAGATATGGGTGCTTGCCACGGAGGTTTGTACAGTATGCTTACATGCGTGTGGGTTCGTCTGATGTTCTATTTCTACTTTGTGGTTCATACTATCATCAGGTGCAAATGTTTACCTGTAATAACTTGATCGTCTTTTTAAGGCATACGCAAAATTGCCACCAATACCCCCACTGATGTATACGATTATTTGCCAATATTCACCCTGTTTACTTATGACCCGTAAGAAATGTTTGAAGCGTGCTTGCAACAGCGCATGCAGTCCATAACGATCTGTTAAGATCACCGTGCTTCATTGCTGCCTCATTTAACGCACCAACGCTCGCATACTGATTACCATTTGAAGGTCAGCCGTGGTGGCCTCGTCTTTGCACAATCTAGCGTATCCTCACTTCTCAGCTGACACTAGTTACTGTGGCTTTTGGTATGCACTCGCTCAGAAAGTGTCCTTGTTGTGCGCATATTCCACATATAGCGCTTGTGACTTGTTCCGATCGAGTGCGTCTGTTCATGTATGTTCGTACACGCGCGTAAGTTTCTCATTACGTTAAGCCAACTGTCGGTTGCATCGTCAGGTTGCTGCTTGCATCTGTGCATAAATAGACCGCGTTTTCCTTTTTGTAGACGAACTACTATCGTCTTACTTTCTGAATGTGACGCATTTCCATCCGCTTTGTCGAACTGTACGGATGCCGGTGCATTCTCTAACACGATTTTTCCAATTATTTTAAAGGCGTTTACCAACCTTAAGTTTTTCGCCAAAAATCCATGTATTGTCTGCCCCTTATTGGTCTTGTTGGATGCACACGTACATAACACTGAGTCGCCACTTCAGAGATCATCACGTTTACTCGATAACTCTGATTTATTCTCTCCTGGGTGTTATACACATATGATGTAGTTAGTAAACCTGAGAAAAAGAGTTTGGTTGTATAAATTAGCATTGTTTCAAGTTTTCAGCAAGCTATCGAGTAGTGTCGGATCTTTTATTTTCTATTTTTTCTCTTCTATCATTCGTTCGTAAGGCTTTGCGAGTTTTGTGACTGCACGTACAATTTCACTTTCATAGGTTATTTTCTACATCTATTCAGTTTGTGAGAGTTGAAATCATCGGCAAGAAAGCATCACTTGTTCTTAGCATGATATCGCATATTCGAATTTCTGCTCTATCTATCTGCTGTGTGTGTTGATTTCCAACATTGAGAATGGCTTCCGATCGCTTGCGGTCAGTTGGTAGTGTGTAATTTGTTAGATGGTACATGACAACGGTTATTTTCAAACTTTCGATTTATTTCGAGTCTGATATTCATAAATAATTGGAAGGTTATGTTTATGCAACACACCTTCGGAACAGGTTGAAATAAATTCGTTATTTTCTCAGATCACTTATGAAGACTTCTCATTTACTGACAGGCAACAGCTGAGTAGGTGACTATGGCCAGCGAACTGTTTGCACATTCCGAACTCATTNNNNGTCAGGAAGTTTTGCTCTAAGAGTTATTGGTTGAAGTTATCTGAGCAGTTACTGTGTCCTGGAGATGCTGGTACAACACGAGGATTATTCATGCACAGATGTGACCGGACGCTAAGATAAGGTGATATGGTTGTGCCTGACGTGAGGGCATTGGATAAAAAAAAATTGTGGTTGCTTCATGAGACCGGTGTTACGTTCCTAATCGTGACAAAGATATAGCCTCCCCATGCACTCCAATAGAATCTACTCCGGAACCTCTTTGTTTCGAAATGAGCTGGCTGGAAGCCTGCTTGAAGTTCTATTTGCCTAGCCAACAACTGTTTCCCTTCGTGTCCCGCTCACTTTAGTTTGCAAATTTTCTGTTCTCTTTTCGTTGTTGTAGGTAGCACGGCAGATGTCTGCGATGTCATGAACGGTGATATCTTGTTGGAACTGAACAGCACAGATTTGAGCCCGCGTTCCGGTCAACCATTGAATGCAATCACTCTGCAGGAGTTGGAAAGCCTGATGGACCAATTGTCTTTCACTGGTAGACCCGCAACGCTCCGTGTTCTACGTAAACCTAACCAGATTGGTGAGCTTTCTCTCACTACTTGTTCTTTAGCCTACACTAGTTAATTATCTACTTATCTACTAGGTAGGCTGTGCAGACACTTCTGTTAGCTGTTGGTGTTTTGCGAATTTTCATTCGTTACCGTAACTCGCACAGTATATTCCGTGACCTCTATCTCCATCTTTTTTTAGCTTCATGGAACTTTTTCTGTTGGCAGTTCTGGGATTATACTGATGTAAACGTTCTTTTGTTTCTGTACATTATACTTTTCCTAAGACTGTTGAAACCAGCCTATGGGCGCATCTTATCAGCCCACAAGTAGAGTCATCTGGTGGAATTTCAGCTTCCGCTGTGTTTGTTGTCATAAATATGTATTTCGTTAGGAAGTTATATTACACATTCACAGTTTTATTAATCCGTGCAACCACGATTGTTAATTCATCCCAGTCCGCTTGGTATTGAATCTACGAGATCGGCATTGTGAGATTGGTTCTTGTCCACTTACACAACATGTTCAATGTGGTTCTTTCCGTTGCTCTCTGATCCAGCGTTTTTAAAATGCCTTTTGGTTATTGAAAAAGTTTTTAATTTTTTGGGCTGTTGATAGCCATTTTTTTAGAATTCAATTTTTCTGGTGGCAGTTCGTTTCTGGTCTAAAGTAGATAACGTTGACAATGTAATCCATTCATACTTCCTACTCATAGGTTTTCTAGCCATCTGCCCTGTAATATAAAGCCTTTCTGAGGGGCTTTCAACCGGATCTCAGGTGCAACTCCTTATCTTCTTGACATAGTTTGCTCTGTCCATCGTGTTCACGATTGGAAACCGTTGGATGGGTTCACCGCACGTTATTCCAAAGAACATCAACTAAATTGAATTCTTCTTCCTTATGAGCAGTATCTCTTCCTTAGGAATCATTCTTATCACTTACGATCTGTAGTCATTTTGACTAGGACTGATCACACATGATCCAAAAGGACAATCGGAATTTTTTCCCCAGTAAACACCCTTCCTTGTTAATCGCTCATTCCTAGCTTGTATTCGGTCGACGGCTGGTATCCCGCATCTTCTGATTAGAGAGGTGAGAGATGTTCAATACTGAAGTCCTTATCACCCAAATGGGCGTGCCCTATGTTTTCTTTTGTATTGCACAAATGAAATCTTCATTTTGTTTCTTTGTGTGCTGATTTCGTTCTCTGCGGCGACAACAGGTTTCCGATTCTGCGGTAACCCTGTGAATAGTCGTGAGTTTCTGACGCATCTTAGAGAGATAACCGCTTATTCCATCCCATAAGTACTGTAGACATTTCACTTTCACTCAAGGGATGAAACCGTTTAGAACTGTTCATGCTTGATCACGTGTTTTTGATGACATGATGCGCCGAGATGATCGGCTCGTCAACTGCATCACAAGTGTTATCGAGTCTTGGCGATGAAAGGACATATTTTGTTATTCTGTTAAGCTTCCTATGATCTCCTTCTAATCGGAAATCGCCATCCCTTTTATCCTGCACACCATTTTTGACAGCCTATGGAGACCTCAGAATTTGCGTTACATTATATTGCCAAATGTTGTCAATCATGTCCTGATGGTATGCGTATTTCTTTTGAGATGGCATTCTAATCGACGGTGCACCCCACATATTGACAATACCTCAGTGGGTTTGTGCAACCGGGTGTCGTTCCTCACAAGGTAGCACGACTGGCTGACTTTTAACTGTGAATTTCAAACGTTCTGTGCTCCGGGATGTATCAAGTACTTTAGTCGATAAGGTCGACTAGACAATTTTTTGGTCGACCTTTAACAATGTTGTCACAACGTGGAGGTGAAATCAGCCTATATCAGATCTCTAGACTGAGGTATTCACTGAGCTACGCCCGATGAGCTCCTTAGTTGGAAATCGTGCTCACACTTCAGGCCTTAACATATTCATGCCAATTACAGTATTGGGAGTGAGACTTGAGCTCATCAAAAATTGCTCCTCGTACTTTGCTCGACTATTCTAACTGGTGCAGTGATTCTAGTATTGATCAGCATTTGGTTATATCTGGCCAAAAAAATTCGCTGTTTCCACAGTTTCCGTCTGAATTTCGAGGTTTCACTCATCGTACGTGTTTCACTTAAGTTAAGTGAATCGTCTACGGGATTTACAAGCGCTACCCCGCAAATCACTATTTGTGACCATAGTTGTCTTTCGCAACAGAACTATCTATGACGGAGGGACTGTAAACACAATCACGTGTCTCATTTGTTTCAGTGTACCTTGCAGTTGCATAGTGGTTATTCTCATACAAGCGACCGTCTCTTAGGTTCCCATGATCTCTTGGACCTGGACCAATTTAATCGGTAACCGTAATGCGAGAAGCTCAGCGCAGAATGTGTATTTGAACATTGGACATTGTGGAACGATCTTTGTCACTGGACGTTCGTGCCTGAAAGCAGCCTTATGTCAGCCGACAGGTGGTAACTGTCATCTTTAAATTTCTGGTCTATTCCATTGCGGCGTTCGAGGCCGTCCGGTGGATGCATCAAGCACTTTCTCTTCATCTTAGCTGAGAGTACTTCAGGATGTTTTTTTTTGGCTATGCTTCTTGACAGTCTTTGGAGACCCGTTGGTAACTCGGTTCAGTTTAGGTTCAAAGTTAGCAAACGAACGATCGCTTGTTTTCATACTCACATACATACTCACGTCTTCAGCAGATGGGGAACAGTTAATTAGGTGTGTCCTGGGTCACACAATGACAATGATAAACATGAACTTCATGGGAAATGTTGGCGACAGTCACAACCATTGTCAATTGGAATGAACTGCTGGCTTAGTTTCCTGGCTAATTAAAAAACAGGTTTGCGCAGAAGTCGTGCTAAATAAGAAATAACGGATGAAGAGTGAGACCGGGTGTGTAAAAACAGATGCTTGCACTCGGATCTGATTGAGGTTGTAGACAGATCCAACGTGTCAGACAAGAGTTTAATCATAAAGTACTCGCACGTAGCAGAGTGAGGAGGAACAATCAAACCCACGAATTGCTCACGGGGAATATCAGTACAACGTGATAAATGTTTTAGGAATTTAACGGAAGACTTAATATTCTGGAACAACAAATCAAATAGAACAACTAG
Source organism: Paragonimus kellicotti (assembly GCA_014220965.1). Classification (NCBI taxonomy): domain Eukaryota; kingdom Metazoa; phylum Platyhelminthes; class Trematoda; order Plagiorchiida; family Troglotrematidae; genus Paragonimus; species Paragonimus kellicotti. The sequence goes on from LOND01001057.1 coordinate 15,687, forward strand.
TGAACAATACATTCACTTGGGGGTGGGTATACACACGCATTAACAAATCGACTAACTGGGTGATGTGAGGATATAGAATAAAAGTTTTCTGACTATGATGAAAACACTGGTAACATGAAGTGGATACTTAACAGATGGAAGTCGAGATAGAGTTTCACCATATGCTTGAAGAGACGGGTGCACATCAGAAAGTTTCTCATGCTTGTTTCCTTGTAAGCAAAAAAGAGTCTACATCCGAATGCGATAAGCAACAGACTACAGGATTCTAATCATTTTGATAGTCCGGACAAACGGTTCGGCCGAACAGGTGAAGAAAGTCGAATTGGACGTTTGATATCTAACACCGCGTTGTATATATTTTTGATTACAAAAGTGTGATCATAAACTAGTATGGACGCTTACGTTTTGCAAGTGAGAATGCGGAGAGAGTTGCACTCTGTTGAGCACCGAAGGCCGGTAGTGGATGACGATGAGGCTTGATCACCAAACTGGATGAATTGGCATCGATTCGTACAGTGCTCGCGTGTGAGAGACGGTTGAGGTTTGAATGCCATATTCGTTGTGAATTTTCAGTGTGGTTTTTTGTCACTATTCTTAAACACATTGCTGCAGTCTAAGTACCGTATGTGAACAATTCTAGATTTTCTGTCAAGCGATGACAGATTGGAGTGAACTAGACAAGCGACAGCTTCAAATGTGGAATGTGAATGACTAGGTGGAATTTGAAACAGTTCATTCCCTTCAGAAGTTTGAACAAAACCGTTAGAACACGAAAACTGGTAGATGCAAGCATTTCGTATTGACTCATCAGTACCAAATTTACAATAACATGAAACGGTTTTTATATCGAACAGTTAGGGGTGGGTGGAATACATAGTCGATTGATGGGTTAGGGAAGGTCACTAAGTCCAGGGTAGGGTCAAGCTCACGAACAATTGTTTCTGAACACACAGGGCCGGCTTCAGTCGATTGATTGCGACAGCCTCAGCAAACCGCAAGAATCTTGGATTGGGATGACGTAACAAGATTCTGAATGCACAGGTCGGGTCGATGACGTGACCAGTGGTCAGGATGTGTCTTGCGACTGCGGACACTGGTGCTTGCGTGTTTCAACGACATTGCCGTTCTTCGATGATACTGAGTTCTGCACCCATTTAGGCAAATGTTCCTTCACTCTGGAAATCAAACACCTCTCGGTTCTGCCTATGTAACTTTCTTTGCAGTTACATGTAAATTGGTAGATACAGTGTGAGGTGGCACCGACAGGCTGATCTCCCTTGATTGAAGGCAAAGGCAGCTTCTGGGTTCGAGCTAGTACACAAAGTTCGGCTGCGTTGAATGTCCGTTTAATCGAATTCATCAATCTTTGTGTTGTTTGGTGCATACTGTAGTCGCCTTTAAAAGGCAATTCTATATAAACCTTTTTTCTTACAGTGACCACCTGTTCGGATGGCGGTTTAGGCCTACTGTGTCTTTCTATGAACCTTTTTGGATAACCATTAGATTGTAGTACAGTCGTGATCAACTCTAATTCCTCCGTAAGACTGTCTTGTGTACAAATTCGTCTTGCGCGTGTGAATAGTGTATTCACTAGTGCGCGCTTGATGGACCGGTGTGAAACTACTAAAGTTGAGGTATTGACCGGACCACGTGGATTTCCTATAAACACCTCTTTTGATAGAGCCATCTTCCCGGCGACTTATGAGTATGTCTAGAAACGGCAGACAATTATCAGTCTCAAATTCACGTTACCTTCAGATTGGGATGACAACTATTTAGGCGCTGCACTAGGTTATCTATTGCCTGTTTGGACCGACTGAATACTAGTGTATCATCAACGTAGCGTTTGTAATATGACAGACTCGCTATGTCTGCGGCTAACTCTCGTTCAATCCTTAACATGAAAAAGTCAGCTAAGATAGGCCCTAATGGACTTCCCATGGCTACCCCATCTATTTGGCGGTAGCATCGATCAAGAAAACGAAAGCTAATGTTTTCAGTGCATAACAATAAGGCTTCCCTCAGAATATCATTAGGCAGAGGCAAAGTAATGTGGCTCGTTTCAACGAGCTCACAAATATAATCAATTGTCTCACGTAATGGGACATTCGTGAACAGTGACTGAACGTCTATGGAACACATCAACTCATTAGCAAGATTGATGTTGTCCAAGTCACTGATCAATTCGAAAGAATCTTTAATAGAATATGCCTGAAACTTTTGTTTTAATGGAGTTAAGATGGTGACTAACCAGCGTGCCAGTTTATGGTACGGAGAGTTTGTCATTGCCAGAATAGGCCTAAGAGGCATTCCGGACTTGTGTGTTTTAGGGAGGCCGTAGAGCTGAGGTGTCGACGACCCACACGGTTTAAGGGATTTGTACGTCATGTCATCGATCATGTGCAGTTGTAAGAGAAGTTGAAGATGCCGTCCTATGCGACCTTCTATTTCTGTGATATTGTCCACTGTGTCTATTTGTTGAAACTTTGTTCGGTCCTCTAATATTGACAGCATCTTCTGCACATACGCGTCTCTGTCTAAAATGACTGCACCGGAGCCCTTGTCTGGCTTAAGGATTACTACATTTTTTGATTTAAGTTCTCTTAATGATTGTAGGTGTTGCTTTGTGACAGCACACTGGCCGTTGATCGGAGTCATGATAAACCCATTAGCTATATCAGTGAGTTTCGTTTTAAGCCAGCCTAGGTTGTCAGCAGTAGTTGATAGGAATTGACTGGAGTTTGTAATGATTACGTGAATTTCTAGTGGAGCATGAGTGATGCCGACGTCCATAAGTGGGGCGAAACTTGTCCGTTCCTTTTCCAGGAATCGCTATGATATTGCCGTCCGTGAAGTACACTAACCTTTACCGTCTTTGGAACTCGTTCCCTTTCAAGCAGTGCAATGTTCGTTGGTATCTATTGGTCAAAGTTTCGTACATATATCATTGTACACGTTTTTTTTTAAATGGGTCTGAATATATATGTGCCCGATATTTGTGTCGTATCGATTAAAAACTTTCTCAAAATATTAAGTTAATTTATTAGGGTTATCTTACCTAGTTGTGACACAACCACTACAAGTTTCCACAGTCTCCACACTCTTTATATGCGAACTCAAATGCATGAGTCGTTTGGGGCTATTTTACTCTATCCCTGAGATTCATATAAATCTCGCTCTCAAGAGGTGTTTTATTTTTGAATCTATATTGTCCGTATGCAAACGTTAGGCAAGAGATCTGTGCACACTGGAACTTGGACGGCACTTGAGTAGATGGCTATTTTATACATACCTTAGTTTCAATCGGATGCAGTCAGTGGATGTTCCGCCTTGCCACGCGATTCAACATCCAGCGAGTTTGAAAAGGTCATCTTTGGGTTTCTAAACAATGTATCTGCGCACTCGTGAGATTGTCAAACTCCTTCAACGGTCAAAGTATGCCGCTTGTTGTTCCCTGGACTGAAGAAAGGTGACCTCTAAGTAGATGTTGTGGCGTCCAACTCAATGGTTTTTGTTGACGTGTAATGCTCCGAAGGTTCATTCGGAATTGAAGTAACCATTTACACTGGGTATTGATGCAGAAGGCATATAAGGCTATTTCCGGCTAGATTATCAAGGAGGAAAAGACTGAATTCTGCTACCTATAGACAAATTTGTCACCATTTCTAGACGTTTGTGTCCCGTAGACATCTGAGTGGGAATGTGCGAACTCTATCAACGAAAAGAATTTTTACCTAAACGACCTTGATGAGGTGATATTAATATCAGATTCAAAGAGATGGATGCTTAGCCAAGGCAAGCGCTCACTGGTGGCTTGGTATATTCCTAACAATGGACGGGCAAAATAGACATTCCAGATTGTGAAAAAATGCCAGTTCTTCTATCAGTCGATTTTCATTACCATTCATGACACACAGAAGGACGTGATGAGGTGATATTAATATCAGATTCAAAGAGGTGAAGATGCTTAGCCAGGCAGGCGCTCACTGGTGGCTTGGTATATTCCTAACAATGGACGGGCAAAATAGACATTCCAGATTGTGAAAAAATGCCAGTTCTTCTATCAGTCGATTTTCATTACCATTCATGATACACAGAAGGACGTGGTATTTTCACAAAACACTGCTTCTGAACTTACCACATGTCGCAAGTTATGGCTTGTTAGACTGGCTAACATGTAGAACTCATTTAAACCCGATCGAGAATTGTTAAAGCGTATTTGCACAATATATGTGCAATGCTGTCGGGATCTACTGTCTGACAGAAAGTTTGATAATTACCTTGAAAAGAGAATGGAATAATTTGATTATAGCACATCATCATTCGCATGCGTTGATCCATCGGAAACCTTCCATTTGAAGTTCCGAATCACAACAGCGGGTGAACTACTTCCCGTTAATTTCCTTCGGTAGGCCACGTGTCCAAATGGCCTTGCAGTAGTCTTGTTCGTTAAACCGTTGATGTCACAATAACATTTGACCATTACTACGTAATGATTTTCCTTTTTTAGAGTGGAAATTTTTTCTGTAAATTGTTAGATGACTCTACGCCTTTACTGTCGGACGCCGCCGGGCAGTAGTAGGTTGCGCGGAACCAAACGTGGTTGTTGTGCGGAAGCTACACTATCTGTCGTTTTACTGTTATTGTTCTATAGTTCCAGAAACTCATGTTCAACTCACCCGCGGGATGATCTGGATTGGGCTGCACAGAATTCGCGACTACTATCCTTTGACTTAAGTGTTTAGAATACTAAAGGACAGGTTGCTGCAGTTGGGTTAAACGCATTAGTGATTTGTACATTTTATCCTCACAATCTCCTATGGTTACTGTAAACAATACCATGAGCCTCATCCAATTACTTCGCATTTTCCCGTGACCCGTCACTCCCCTGCTCATCTCGATAGCTTCAGCCTCATAATACGGTGAGATTTTAGTGAGTTTCCCAGGCTGGCACAGTCATCGTAATGCGGATTTCGTCGGCCGTTTAAATTACGGCATATTTTGTTCAATTGCATAAAAACAACTTCTTGTCGGGAACACTGTTTACTCAGGATGATTGAACTTCTCTGGTTAGTTTTGAGAGGACACAACTTCTTTGCACGATCCGGAATTCCTTTTTGTAGCACTCCTTTACATGCCTCATTATCGCTTATTCCTGAAACGGGACTGATCATGCATCGCAAAGTGGTTATCGATTACCGGATCGTTTTTTATCACTGACTTTCGAATACATCTTATGGCCCTTGTTCGCTGTGCACGCATACATATATCGTTGGAGGCATCTGTACCTGAGACGATCACGTGTTCTCTCCTTCTAAGCTCGACACTCCATTTAGTATGGCCATTCAGAATCACGTTTCTAAAAGGTTTAGCATTTGGGCGCTCACTTTTTTGATTTACTTATGCGCACGGCCCATCGATCAAAGATGGTCATCAGAGATCATCATCGATGTTAACTAGTATTCAATTAACGTTCGCAGTGCCTCTTCCCTTTTAGGTTTTTATCGCTTGACTGGTGTAGCACACATTTCCCTGTTTCGTATATAGTATGCACAGCCACGTTCGATTCAATCGGGCTTGTTCCACACATTTATCAGCTGTGGTTTGTCAAAAGCTAGATCGTTCAGTTTGTTAGTGGCCGGCAATTTTTACTCTGTGCGACGTGCGGTAGCAAATGTGCTTGGATTGTTCCGTTCATTCGGTGGCTAAGTGAGGTATGCAAATGTAATCAGTTGGCACCGAGGTCACTGTGTGTACGCGTGCCAAACTAGACTGCAGTTTTGATTTTTCTCACCTCGGACTCTGTCTTCGACCAACGATTGGTGACTTTAAAGTCCGACTGGAAACATTCCTTAGCTCGGTTCAGTTCAGTTCACTTCGGTTGCATAGAGTTGAAACGCAAACAGCTGTGCTTTGCTTCGTCCTGGGCAAGGTAAGTGTAACAAAATTAGAAAAGTTTGTTCGGACGGAGTTTTTCCACGGAAATATACCCGCATCGCGACCGATTATGACCACTATCTGTGGTATCAGACCTTTTTACCCGATTCAGACGGTCGCCATATGGACCTCATTGTGATATTTTGTATCATCTAACATGGTTCTGTATTTTAGTTGACTGTTTTATTTAATGTGCTGTTCCGGTCTGATTTAGTGAACAATACTAAATTGTACATGCTATGTATAACTACGCTACTCTGTTGGATGACGACTATATTGCTGTGTCATCCGGCACTTCGTGTTGAATATCTAGCTTTGTACTAGAAGAAAACTGGGTATGGCGACTTCACAATATTGTCTTACGGTGCCTACGATACAATGAACTCCATTGGAACAGGTTGTCAGTACTGCTGTTGCTCACCCCCTTCCCTATAGGACGTCACTGTGTTTTATCTCGAATGTTTACTGTCCTGTCTAGTGATCAATCTGGCGTTTTCTGGTCTCAACGCAGTAGATCGGTTTGCGGTTGAGTAACAACCCATCACGTGAGACATCACATAACCCAAGACCATTGTGTTATCGAGTTTCAAGTGAGTAGATTGATAACCCGTGTCAGGGAAACATTCAACTTCTTTCTGAACTGCTGTGGAAAGGTGGATGATACTATAGTTGTAAAATGCAGAACAGTAATTAGTTTTTCGGTCACTAATGAAGTAGATGATAGATTTAACTGTCAGTGAAGCAAAATCTCATTATTAAATGGTACACACCACAAAAATACCGTGTTGAGTTCAACACTATTGTCGATATTTTAGTTATTGCGTTACTTTCCTTAGCTGTTGCCTTTCTTTTCTCATGGGACGAAACCAAACAGCCGTATATGGTTGGCTTCCAAAATGTCAAGCATCTTCTGTATTCACTGCATAGATTGATAGAGGTTTTTACAAACAGTTAGTCCTGGTTGACCACCAACGAAGCGGTGAACAACTGTTGGATTTCATCAACATCATACATGCGGGGGAATCGAGCCCACGGCCAAGCATCAGGTCGTTAGGTCGCAGCAGAGGGGCACTCGAGACGGTTATCCACCAGATCACAGGGTCGCGGTTACCGCGAGTATAGGAAGTTGTGTAAATTGTCTTCCTTAGTTGTTGTGTCAGTTATAAATCGAAAAGCTGTCTATCTCTCCGTTGGTACACACTCAGGCTAACTGTTAGCCGGTATGAATACCTTGTGAATTGTAAGCTTTTCAAACCCCCCGTCATCCATCGTCATGAATTTCTCTTTGAAAACAACTCTAGCTTGTCACTTAGACTTTTTGTTCAGCTTGCTATGTATCATTAGCCACCGATTTCTGAAACACCCGATCGCCTAAGTAATTGCAGTCGTTCATATCTATGCATGGCCTTTGAGCACTGGGTGTGTCTCACGTCGTACTATTTTTCAACTCCATGCCTAGACTGACTTCGACGGCTTGCGTATCACGATGACCGGTTGTACTGAACTGGATAGTATGATGATCATACCGACAGAGCCAGTCATGCCAATCATTCTCCTGATCCTCCAGGTTGGGGTCAGAAGAAATCCGACCTATTTCCTCAGACTATGTAGTATTAGTTCTAGTGCACTGATACCCATCCCCTGCCTCGCGGTACAGGCTTTTAAGTCAAAAGCTTTGGTTGCGAACTCGAATGGTTCTGCTGTCTAGTTGTGGGCCTTGTCATTATCGCAGCGAACGCACAATCACGAATAGTCGCAAAATTAATTTCATGCGGAATTGTCGCCCTGCGGCTAGACAGGGCTTGACATATTAGACGAAAACACTTCCGTTTTCGAGGAAGCTTGATGACCAACCTGATAGTCTGCCACGTTCTAATGGGGCCCTTTTGGCCTATAATACATTTTCGGTTGTTTCATAATGTTTCTTTGATGTCATTGTTTTTTTTTTAAAAAAAAGCCATCATGAGACTCGATTTGTTGGGTTTGGCATGATAAGTTTGTATTTGCGTTAATCTTCATCACGCACGCTGTTTCATGTGTTCACTTACTCATGTTCAATCATGTACTATGAAATCCTCGTCAACCAAATTGACGAGACATCACTTTTCCATGTAACAGAAATGACACTCCGTTCCAATATATTCAGTTACTTATGAATTGGTTGCAGATTATCGCTTTCCAGGTTGTTGTGCAATAAAGACAATACTCTCACTTGTCACTGATGTGTTGACGTTTTTCTAACCGCGTATTTAATCTGAAGTTCCCTCTTGTTAATGAATTAGATTGATCTAAACACAGTTAAGGACTGCAACTTTGTTTTGCTGGTGTTTAATGGTGATTTCAGTTCCTTTTTTATTTCATCATTTACATACTTCTTGTAGAAGAGTTTAGTGATACCGAGCAAGGCAAAGAAACACCGATCGCGTCGAATTCCGCAGGTAGCGTAACAACCGACACTTCGGATATAGACGATCGCACGGAATTTAAGCCGACTCAAGATGCTTCCGTGACGCGTATTCACGACCAGTCATTATCAAAGTCCAATCATGTGAGTTCTCTTATGCCTATGTTTTACATCTATGGCTTACCTACCAGTTGGTTTCGGAAATTCATCTCACTTATACGGTATGAAGGCAGTGTTCTATTGATTCCATCTTATCAGGTATTTCATTAACCATTCCTCCGAATTGGTTGGCTATTCTCTCGGTCATATTACTTTGTTCTGTAATGCTCCTTTTTTCTCATCTACTCAATCCAGTAACCGTTTGTTTTCTCGTGTTACTGATTGTCCGCTGATTAATTAGCCGATCCCTTTTACTTGTGCTCAACCTTTTCATCATCATCATAGACAGCAATACATCAGTGGTTCACACTGATGCTTAACTGCCACACAACCACGAAGAAGAAAAAGCAAACCCTGTATAGGAAGAGAGAAGAAAAAAAGAAGGGGACAGGAAGGGACCTAACTACTAAAAATAGCTACGTCTATATTCAAACATACAACATCAAGGTGCCTACACCTTGCAAACAAACAACCGAGCTGTAAGTGAAAGTAAGGCGTCATCAGCAAGACAGCTTCCTTACGGCTTTCACTGCCCCGCGTCATTAAGTGCACTCACTTCACAGACAACTCGGCCAAACAACGACAACATTCACGCCACTGAGCTCGATTAGCCGCCATCTCACCTAACGTCTCAAGCCACCGACTCTGTGAGTCGCGAGGGCCCCAGCCCGGGAGACGAACCCGACCTACAGTGACCAACCCCTTCGTAAACGATTACAGTATTGTATTTTTTTCACCACATCTACCAGTATTGTAGCAGTCAAATGACGAGTTGTTTACTTGTACGAATATCATTCACATTATGTAATCCCCGGACAGAATCCGGATCAGCGTATAGTAGCATTTCGATGTTGATGTGCCACCTTTCTACTCATTCAACCAATTGACGTTTGCTTAAATGGCAGCGCTGGTGATTTCACTATTCCATTCAATAGATTCCTACTAAGATTGCAAACTAACAAACGCCGCGTGTCAATCGAGAAATCCCAGTGTATGTTGCATCGATTCGTTTACTGCATACCTGTGTACACCGACATGCCGTGGCACTTAAGCCAGTGCGATTTCCATTTCTTCCTCGTGTGCTTAGCTGACTAATTTTCTCTGCTTATTGTACACCTTCTCAATGATTGGGTTGTCTATCCCATCATACGAACATTACTGAATATTACCTTCCAATGCATTCTTTCTACACCGTTGCACCGTCAACGTATAATTAGTTCTGGTTTACGGGTGCCGAATGCTGTGGCAACATTGGTTGTAGGAGCAGGACCGAATTCAAAGATCCCGCGTTTTTGTTTTCGTCGCTTTGTTTAGCGGTGTTCTGGGAATTGAAACGGTAAAATCGATTACTGTACTTGGTTGTTCAGGTTGCAAAGCAATCTCAATCAAACCGGTTCGACCGTGCAGTGTACACTGTGATGTAATGATTCTAAAATGTTTCATCAGCGTCCCGAAGTCATTTAGGCATGCGAATGAATGGGATGATACTGCAATCAGTTAGGTGTAATGGTAAAACCAGATGTTATTTGTGGAGGTCTCAGTTTGTTGAAAAACGTAGCTCTGACACAGTTGGTATCATCGGTCAACGTTTTCTTGTTCATTTTTCAACCTAACCTTTAATTCTCCCGCTCTTCCTTGCTGGCAATTGGAGGCAAGCTTCGTATCATTACACAATGCGAATTGGGGTTTCACTTTGATTGTATGCAAACGATTTTTGCTACAGATGTATTCGGCCTTGTTTTCTGGGCCAGTCGAAACAAATACAGCGGAGGTTGTAGAATGTGTGTTTCTACATAAGCGTCAAAACAAACAGACTCTCGAAAATTTCGGTCTTCCTGGTGTTACGCGGCTTGGGGCTTCGTCTTTATGTGATGCATACGGTTGTTTGGTCGTTTCATTTCAATCCATGCTGTTACTGTTGACTAATTTAGTGCATTTTGCTGTTTTCGACCGGCTTAAAATGATATACTCCGTCGGCTACTGTATTCAAAGACGTCAATTTGTGGACCCAACTACTGTATGTTGGGCTCTGGAAGCGTTATTTGGTTGAGTCGGCGGCTGACTGCTCAACGGATGTGTCTGTTGTCTATTGGGGGCTTTGGATTTACAGGTGCGCTCATTTCAAACCTACGGATGATAACAAAATTTCACGTTTTACCGGGTTCTGTTCAGATTCCTGCCTTCTTGACTGCCCGCCGAACACGACTATGCCCTTTCGTTTTTTGGAATTCGTTTTTTCAAACATGGTGACAGTTTGTTTCAACCTATTTGGTTTTTATGATCCGTTTGTTACTAGCAGTCCTTTGGAATTTCGTGCAATGTCACGTGAACAGCCTGTACTTGAGAGAGCCATTTCAACGTGCTACGAATGACTATTTCAAAATTTCACTGTTTTTATGTATCTGCAACTGGTGCTTGACCTCATTCATCATAGACAATTTAAATCATCACTTTATTTACTGAATACACCAACCAGGTCACATGTGAGTGGTTTTGTAATCCTGTTCCTATGCACATGCTTTTTCGCATCGATTTGCCTCTACTATTCGCGTATTTCATCGATAATTCTCACTTTCTCCCCCGGACCTGGCAATTGCTTTCCATAACATTCTTTATTCTTTCTGCTCATTTCAGGTTCTCAGTCATCCGGATGTGCCGGTGTTGAACGCACTGCCCTCTTATTCGGAGTAAGTTCATCTTTCTAGACTCTGGATGGTCAAATGTACTCTTAGAAATGCTACGTTCTTGGTGAAGAATAAGTTAACCACTCCTTTTATCTAGCCGATTAGAAACACTTTATCACAGCGAGACTGGACCTTGACGTGGTGTGACGGCTTGCGCATCTCGATGACCTATTGGGCTAAACTGGACGGTGTGGCCACCACACCGATAGAGTCACTCATACCAGGCAGGCCAATAGGTAGAGGTCTGACAAACCAGTCTCCTGGTCCTCCAGGTTGGGTTGGAAGAAGGTTAGCATTTTTTTCCGGAAAAA
>LOND01001057.1:48457-59437 GCA_014220965.1 Paragonimus kellicotti
TGAAGAGCCTCAGGTGGTAAGTGAGATTTTCCCGAGTTTGTAACAAAATTTTGCCATAAGCTGCTACTCACATTGTAGACAAAAGTATGTTATAGCAGTCGGACATTTCACCGATTATTGTCAGCTCGTTTTTTTGACAACAAGAGCAGTATAATCTGTTGAAAAATCCAAAGCTACATTAGACGAATAGGATTGGAACCGTTATAGGCAATATATTCCAAGAAAAACTTCCATTCTGTCATTGGAGAAACCCAACACACCGGTTGTCAGCGTTGGTTCAAATGGACTGCTTCACCTGTAGAACCCTAGGACGGATATATTCCCACCGGTGCTGGCTAGACCGACAGAATCGGAGATGATTGCTTTAGCGTTTGCAGAAATTTGAAGAGTTCTTTTGTAATTTTAGTATTAAATTTCTTCAAAACACAAGTAGAACCCATACGGGGAGAAACCAGAAGGTTGTGAAAACTCAGGATGAAAAATAAGGAGCGAAGGTGAAACCACATTTGAAGAACACATTAAACAGCAACGGATCAAGTGGTTCGATCAACAGTTGATGTTCAGATTGCACAGAAATCTGCGGAAGTTGGGAGTGATGGAGAAAGTTTCGGATTGATAGAGATGATGAGCCATCAAAATGTGAACAGCGGAGGAGAGTGATAGTAACCAGAAAGAGTCGGCTCAAAGTTGAACTAATTAGCCGCAATAACCACGCTTATAACTCCCAGCAGCAGAAGTGGGAATATCGAATACTCTTTGGACCAATCGGTAGTTGTATGCTAGCTGTCCGAATTATTAGACTAAATGAGATATCGGGTGTATTGAAGGGATGATTGCTACGAGATTGAAACTCCTGGCGACTACCTGTCACTAAGCCGATCTGAGGCTAAATAGTATCATAATCTTGATGTTTAGCTGGTTGTAGTACGGTCAACCGGTTGTGCGCAACGTTACTTTCCTGCTTTTTGGCGTTTGTTAAAATTTATCTTGACTGCCGATATTATATAAAGATTTATACACTCAATTACCCAAGAACTCTGATGCCCTACTGTTTTGTCCAGGTTATTTTATTACTGAAGCTGGCACATACCATACATAAATTCATCACTGTGAACATAAACGCTTGGTTGCACATAGTAGCTGTTCTCGTCCTTGATCAGTTGATTGGACATTTATTCCGATTCCAGACATCCGTCCAGGTTTTCATCCACAGGAGAAAAGTTGCGTTTGTCTGTATTTTATACGATTCGAGAATAATCCTTGATGTCCACTTTCAAATAGTGTGTAGTGCATTGCACGTGTGCCACTGGCTGATTGTCGGTCCTGTAGGCTGAAACGGGTAACACGTTTTAGCACCCGAATAGTGTATCAGTGGTAACCCCGTATAGAGTCATTAACACTTATATCCTTGTTGAGATAACACTAGACTCGACGCTAGCCACGTAGATGTTTATTCCTGGATAAGGTGAGATACGCTCCTCACGATGGTGCTCCACCGGTTGTTACCGACCACAAACGGTCCACTCCACGGGCCCCATACACTAGTTCATCAGTAACCTCCGAGCTAATCAGCTCACTCATCGGGACATTGCTATCTTCTTTTTTAAATAATATTTTGGACTGCCGTTGACTCCGTCGGATGAAAATTTTTTTGCCCAAATACTCGTACATATCACGTCCATCTGTTTAAGGCACTCTTTTCAACTGATACCGTACACGTGAGTCATAATAGGTTTTAATTGTTAAATATGCAAGTCCCGCTCGCGACCAAGGGCCCACATTGGAATTTGAGAACCAATGCAAGAATAGACTAGCTCACTTGATAACCCGCGTCCATTGTGGGTTACTCTTCATGCCGTAGCTGACTGCGAGAAGCTATTGGCCCTGCAACAAGTCAGCTACAACAAGGACGAAAACTGAATTAGGATACGTCCTGTTCGAGACAAATACACACGCCTGCATTCGCTCTCTGAGGCCCAAACAGTTGAACGTAAGCGCATGAATATTATTGTAAACAATGTGCTTGCCGTGGAAAACGCTAATGCCATCACTCAAGCAGTGCACGATGTAGACCAGGGACGATTCCTGGCGTCACTCATTGATCTGTCCGATCTAGCAGTCACCGACGTATATCGTCTGTTCAGGCCTGCATATTTATTTTCGACATGTGCTCTTCGAATCCTGAGAATAACCTACTTGATAAAAGAAATGACATATGCAGGTTGGCACGCGGCCGACGCACAGTTGCCTATTGGGATCAAATACTACTCTGACGGATCAAGAAACATCAGATCAGAGTGGAGACAACTATATTCTACCACAAAACCCAGTGCTATTGCTCCTAATATAACCCCCAGACGACCCTCATGCAGATGTCACATTCATCCCGGGAGTTCAAAGAAATCCGATCCACCGCCGTTCCAATAGAGGATGGCGCCCTCAAAGTACACTACAACATACCTCCTCAGCCCTTCTCACCCGATGAACCTCCTCAACTAGATTTACCTGCTGCGCACACTCTAAGCAGTGAAACTGTTTGTACACTAACGCGGCTTCACTATTTAATAAACTAGATGAGCTTCGTGAACTATGTTCCTGACGAAACCCACTTATGATCGGCATCACGAAGATCTCGTGTAAAGGAATGTTGGATGATGAATCGTCTATCCCCGGCATGATAGTGTTTCGCAGTGATAGGAAAATCGGTAAGAGGAGGTGGTGTAGCTCTTTATTTGGGATCGCACCTAAAGACCTCAAGTATTTGTGACAAGGTGCTACTGGATCTTCCGGAATCAGTCTGGCAAGTAGTTAACATCACTCAAGCTTCATTTGTTTGAATGGTATGAATTACAGATTATTTTCTGTACACAAGGATAGCCTCGCGACCTTGTACAACGATCTACATAGAATACCATCTTTAGATTACGTTCAAACATTGATAATGGGATATTTTAACCACTCGGAACTAAATTTCAAGAACCATTTAGTCAATACTGCAACGTCTTCTCTGCTGGGGATTTCTTCGAGGCAGTAATGGAAGCTGGACTATTTCAGCATGTCCGGGACCATACGAGGTAGCGGATTACATTCTGATTACATTCTTACCAACAAGGTTGACACGATAAGAAATCTAAATATCACAGCTCCACTTGGTTATAGAGATCATGGGGTGAGTAAGCGGTCAAGGCCATAACTATTCATTTTCCAGTGGTCATCTAGACTGAGTGTAGTGAGTCAGCCAGGCCATTCAACCTTACTAAACTGTGTATTTATTCTTGCGAACTAGGCCTTTAGACCCGTATTTTGAGAAATATATTGTCATCTTACAAGACGATTTGAACTGATTAATTCAGTGGTCCATAGAAAACAACCTACCTTTCAACATCAACAAGTCTAGTCATGCACGTTCCCCATAAAAATTATGCTGACCTTAGCGACATAAAGCTGCTCGTGTCAACATGCAAAAGAGACCTAGGGACCATGGTGGTGGAGTTTGAGTTTTCTACAAACTGTGCTGCCACGGCTAAAAAAGTACAGATAACCGTAAACCTTCTAGGAAGTTGTGGAACCTTCCACCCTGAAGTGTTTTCCACTATGTTCTTCCCCATAATTTGTCCCCATCTGGAACCAAACATAAAAGCCTGTCGTCTTTATCATAGAAAAGATTTGGCACTTATCGAAAGTGTTTAGAGACGGGCCACTAGAATAACCACCCACCCAGAAACATTAGAGAAATTAGATCAATTCGCAGTTAATTATAGGCACACCTCACGGAGGCCTAATTCTTATCTACAAAATACCCCGGGTCATCCACTAGCGCATCTACTCCAATTAAGCAAGGATGAACGTTTAAGGGGTCATTCGTTGAAATCGAGATGTGGAATAGTAGATTACGTTGTGGATAGAACTGTTTCACAGTTAGGGGCTGTTCACATTGGAACGCATTGTCTAACTCTGTGGTAGCGGCTGAATTGGTTGAGAGTTTTAAAATACTACTTTATGGGCATATAAATGAGAAGCAACCGGCATTAGAGGTTTCCTATCCGCTATACTAACGCAGTCTCAAAGATCATTAAGTGCGCATATCTGACGATGTGTTTCAGTGTTCGTTGCTGATAGGATTACAGTTAGCTACTTCATTGAACTTACCTTTTATTTAGTTCCACTCACTTTTTCTCTATATTCATAAAACCGTCCAACACAGTTTTTAACCGACCAGCACAGAGACAGGAACGCACCAGCAGACCTTCCTTCCTCCTGTAACACCCTATGAACTTACGAACGTAGGTGGAGAAAATCACGTCTTACTGTGGCCTGGGCATTAAAACGTCTTCAAATTGTTTGATGCTTGTCTCAACGTTTAATTTGGTTCGCTGACCACACAAACAGTGCTGATTCCGCATTTCATCATCAACTCGCATTCAATACGTTCGTCCAAACCAGTGATTAGCCCTGATAGGGGACATGTTTATTCTAATGTTCCGTTTGCATATTACAGTAATAGATGCTTCCGAGGTCGGTGCTTCCTGCCTGCACACTCCCAGCCAAATTGAAGATTCAAGTACCAGCCGGACCGTATCGGCTCGAGTTCATCGGCCCGTGGACGTCAGTCGTGCGGAACCAACCCACCTATCTCTTAGCAGTATTTCGATATTAGACGTGAGTTTTCCTATCGGAACATTTTTGCAATTTGTGGTTGGCTGCTATCACTTTTTTTTTTAGCTATTCCCTTCCCTTAGAAGTGATTTTAAGTGTTCTGCTTCACACTACGTCTTACCGGAACGTGAAAAATGATCGAATATATTATTGTTTCACAAACGTTTGAGACGTATGATGCAGTATGGTATGACGACTAACGAAACCACTTAGTTTAAATTTACAACGGATGTCGTTTATTTGGCTGAATAAATTAAACATTTCGAGACGTTGGCCGTTTCTAGTCAACGTAAACGGTGAATTTGAGATAGCTCAACAGTGACGATAGCGACTAGTGAACGTTCATACGGGCGTGGGGCAGTATCCCAGTTGCCGGGATTACTGAGATCAAGGTTTCGGCAGCCTGACGGCATTCTTCAGTCGACATAGTATGTTACGTGACAGATGATGCAATAGCGAAAAACCTCATGCGAATGGTAGCAAAACATCGTCAATATTGCGACGATGGCTACTACGTACATGGATTACGTTCGAACTCGAGTAACCATCACAGTAACAAATAGATTTGGATCGTAAGTGACTTGATTTTTCAAAAGTTTTCAAGCCTAGTCAGCATTTCCAAATATAAATAGTTTCTCGCTGCACGTGTTCGACCAGATTATTTATTTTCATTCACTCAAAACTTAAACATTCAGCTCGTGCGACCTCCGTAACCGAAACAGCGATACCACTTTTTGAACTATATCAATAGCTAATATGGGAGGAACTCCCACAGCAAATTTTTGTATTAATGGCAACATATCAGCGGTCAACTGCCTTACAGCTGTGAATGGAAGTCTTATTTTGAAGGTAAGAGGGCGGTGGATGAAAACCAATTCACAAAACTCTTGACGTCTAGACACCATTATTTCTGATAGATTGACTGATGATTTCATTTCTACTGAACACCGAAGTAGCATTATCCTAACCTTAATCAATACACTTCGTGTGCAGTCAGTCCATACCTGTATTCGTCCAAACTTTTTTTGAATTTTCCAATGCAATCAAATCGTATTAACAATCAATTGCACTAACTTATCATTAGTTATGCCAGTTTATTTGGCATACAGGTTTTTTAATAAATTCTTATTTCTGTTAGTAGTAGCTTACACTCGACTTCATCTACCGTATCTCTGTCTCAGAGCTAGCACACCTGCTTGTCCATTATACAAGTCATTCGAACAGAACCTACAAATATCTGACTCCGGACCAACGTATGTTCCCACCCTCAATTCCCCATACTTACGGCTTCGTTTGCTAAAGTTCGGCTCTTATCTTTGCATAGGCTCGTTCGGAACCTATCCTACTTGTGCAGCAACCTAACGTAGAAAGCTCGCAGGTGATCCAAGGAATTTCTAGCAGTGTTGATCCTTCGATTGACCTTGGATCTACTCCAAATACCGCCTGGTCTGAGACACCTAATTCACCACTTCCTCCGCCTCCCGCACTATCGCCACTGATTACCAGTCCGATATCATCGCCCATTACCATACAACCAACTACAGACAGTCGAATCGTACGTCAGACGTTCCCCGAACTGCCCAGTCCACCCTCACCTATGTTTTTCAACAATGATGAGCTGTCTCGTCCCCACGCGCCTGATACAATAAGCCAACGACCACGATCGAAGGTCACGCCTAGCCCATTAAGATTCGAAACGTCCTTCATCTCCTTGAACCCACCGCCAAGGGTGTCCGATGATCACATTTCCCGCGATTCCGACGATCTACAATTCGGCAATCGTCTCCAGTCCGATTCAAACGTCAATCGTGTCTGCCCCAAGCTCCAATCGGAGTCCAGAGATACGATTGTGAGCAGTGTGCCACCTGCACCACCTTCTCCGCTACTAACACCTTCTCGATCAACACTACACCATCCTATTGCTCCCTTGTCTTCACCTCAGTCGAGCGATATTGATGAGATAGAGGTTGACGATTGCACGCAAAATCGTTCAGTTAAGATTGGCCAATACTCATACAGGTAACATTAACTTTTTGTTTTCTTGACTTCCATAAATTTAACCACCTACAACTGTGGGCTACGGTAGTTATTTAATACTCGCGCACTCATTTTCGGTAGTAAACCTTCTTTTTCGATATGGACCACTGATGAATTATAAACTATGGATTGAATACTATTCCTACCATAAACGTAAATTAGAAATCACTTGGAATATAAAACCGCAGTTTTTAAAGCCAACAGACTTCAAGGACTTATGAGTAGGTCATCTACGTGGTCGACATACTCTGCGATTAAGGTGGTTCTGAAAGCTACCTGTGGCTCAATATTTTGGCTTTCATAATTCATTTATTGTCTAGCTTGTGAGAGACCGATTTAGTACATTCGGCAACAGTAGAGGTTCCAGATGATATTGGCTTATGGACACTTCATCGGATTGTTAGTCTCACCTGATTATTATCCACGTTTTGTGAGTACAACATACGGTTGACGTGTTTTACGAATGTGAGAACCTGTAGGTAATCAGTAGTGTGTGAGTGAGGTTTTATTTCTGACTCGAACATTTCTTCGGGCCCGATAAGAAAAAGCCTTTGGGTGAGAAATGGAACGTCCCCAAGGAAAATCATTATCGGTTAGTAGAATTCACTTTTTATTTGATTACAAATGTGGTCGGGTTGTTTCCAGCAATTCTAACGAAAGCGTCATCAATAAACCTTGTATGGGTAACGAAAAAGTGGTCAGCTTTCTGGTATTGACCTCTAATTTATTGTAGACTGCCTATTTCGGTAAATCCAAAGATTAACTACGCTCATCATTACTAGTTTCGTAATATAGTGTGCACGTATCAAATCACACCACCTAACTTGAAACGGCTCTGTTGATTCATTTGAAAATTACGAACCCGAGGTAGTTCGTAACTGAATAAATGTATCACGGAAGTTGTAGGCGGTCACAGTTTGAATTTCGTATGAACGAATATCGCCAATATCTGACCATCCTGCCGTATTTCTTGCCGCAGTTCCCGCCGCAAATTTTATCCACCTCCACTTCCAATCCCGAAGCAAGATGCACCGCCTCCTCCGCCACCACGTGTACCACTGAACAAAGGCATCAACCCACGCAATAAATGCACTGCATGCACACGCGAATTGGGTGAGTGAATCATTTTTTGCATTTGGCTGCATAGATACTGAATGCGGGAGACATGACAGGACATTACGAGTAATTTTACAACTGCAACGTAAATTCCTATGAAAGTCCGAAATCTACGTTAACACAACCTGAGCCACGGGACAGGAAAATGAATTACAATAAAGTAGCCGGTGACTGGAACTGAACGAATGTCACTCACGGCCAATGTCTCATATGCGCGTGCTCATCGCAGGCGGCTTTGGGTGATACGATGATAAGCTACAGTTAACATTCGAACTGTATGCGAGCATTTTGTGGAGAGCAAAACACTACGCAATTCATAAGTGAAAGATGTCTACCAGTATGTCTATACTCACATACTGTTCCTTGACGTTGACCTCCAAGCCTCTATAACGCAACTATAAATGACTCCCTCAAACCTCTGTACGTAAACTTACTAGTTCGATGGTTGATTCGACGTGACGTTTTGCTTCACGTGTGCGCTGAGTATCGTTAGGTTACCCAAGCACAAACGGAGGGTCAATGAAAGCTAAGCAGCTGTAACACAAAACTATCTTGAATGGTATAAGACGATCTGTTACGAGTCTAGAAGTACGGGGTTTTCGGGGCCAGATTATTAGGGACGCCTCGGGCCAACGTGAAGATGTCACTAAGAACTAGTCCGGGCTTGGCCACCTTTATATATCTCATTCTAGACTTTCGAGCTTGCACGGGCATTTCTTAACACTGTGCATCTAACTAGGTTTGAACAGCTTGATAGTACTCGCTTCGCACACAATCTGTTCTGTCAAACCGCAACAATTGACAGATAGCAGAAAAGTCTTTTCCTCCAGGACAACTTGTCATATTGCCTAGTACGCGTGTTAGTTAGGGTGGTTACCGAAGAGGTTTTCACCAGAGATCTTAGTTAAAGAACCACACAATAATGTTACTCATGCACCAGTGTGCTAAGGCGATCCGCGTGTAATAGGCTACTCATGGGTCCATGCGCTCTCGTCAAGGCATAATATACCCTTCTTAACAAAAGGACAAGGGCTATCACATAGTACGATCCATATGTCCGGTCGTTAGATATGAGTTAATCCCGCTCACAAAATGCCAACCCGTCGCAGTTAATGGGTTCACGCTCTTTGTTACCTTAAGACCAACTGAACGAGCCATGCGATCATCCATTCTGGTTTCCATCTGAATACTCGTTCCGTATCTCATCCGACATCTTAATCTGTATTGCTACCAAGATATTGATCACTGGACAGCATACAAGCGAATGTAGGCGTCAACACGTCACACTACGATTTACGGGACTCACCCGAAGTTAACCCTCATTAAGTTTCACTGCATACTTCAGGTGCATTAAAATTTTGACATACTTATTACTTTAATCCTGTTCCATGTTATCCGTTTGAACCTGCATCGCACCACCGTCCTTTCATAACTTAACAGGTACTGGTGATTTGATGATCATCAGCTCAATGAGTTTGTACTACCATTTGGCCTGTTTCGTATGCTCGCGTTGTGGAGAACCGCTCAGCGATGGTCTATCTAATGCAGACGTGCGAATTCGTACTGGTCAATTGTATTGTCAAACGTGCTATCCGTCTAAACGCAAAACGGCTGCACAAGGCGATTCCAGTCAACATAAACCAGACCGCGCTGGTACCCTACCTGCACGGATCAGCACACCGGTCGCGTGCGCCGATCGCCGCAATCGATCTCGTGCCCCGACATATCAGATCGCCAGTGGAGAATCAGGTATCAATACATTTCCTATTTAGGACAAATAGGACATCCTTTTTTTCGGTATCACTTTTTCAAAAATGATGTTAAACTTCTCAGCTGTTAACCACATACATTCAGACGTTTTCCAATCGGGATCTCCAAGTGGCATTGTGTCTGTCATTCGTTGAATGTCAGACGAGCAAAGTTGAGGGTCCCACATACTGTACTCCGCTAATCAATGTTTTAGGTAGATATAAACAATAACAATCAACCTACCAGGTTTATAACATTGTGCTTGTGATGTTCGATAAAACTATTGTGCTGGGTGTCGCGACCAGTGGTGTCTCGTTTCTTTTTTTGATCACGGGTTGCACCTGTTCAGCCTTAATTTAAACGGAGATTTAACGAACTCAACAGTCCAGACGAAAGAAATGTAGCTGATCCGTTTTTGGCTTTGTTCAGCGCACCAATAACCATTTTATTCCCTACTGGGCGCCTGACAGCATCGTTGGAGGCTCAAAACAAGTTCACGTTACAACCGTACGCGCACTGCGAGAGGAACACTGACAAATGTATGAAGAAAAATGCAGTTATCGAAACTGATAAAGTGTAGGCTGTGATTACTCTGTTGTTATTAACGATGAGGGTACATTGCAGAGGGGATAGAGCTGTGGAACAAAATTAACGTTGTATTATTATCTGGTGAGTTATTGGACAAGTGGAGAGAGCAGAAACACCTAACACAAAGTGAAGCTGTCAGGCAAAAATATCAATGAGGATGGGCTCAGTGACATGTCTGGTGCAACACGTGTGTACGTGTAAGAAAGGTGAGGTTCGGTACAGAAAACAGCAGGGTACAGGGGTGCTTCCATTGGCCGAACATGTAGGTGAGTGTGCATATATTTGTGTGTATGTGCACATAAGGCCCGCTCACATATAGCCGTGTTTTGTCCCTGTGTTCGGTTAGTAAAGAAAGCACAGAATCGTGATGAAATCGTTTGTAATGTTAGTTTTTCACTTTGGACATTAAGCTGTTTATGTATGTATATACGTACAATAAAACAGTGCACAATCGGAATAGCTAACGATTTGACAGCATACGTATGTACGATTGTGTTATATAGTACGGTTAAAATCGGCCTAAAAATCTGCGTGCCAAAATAATACTACCGGAACCATCTTGTGTTTGGGAGAGAAAGAGGTGAATGTGAAAAGAAAAACAAAGACTGTGTATCAGAAGCACAAGTAACTGCAAGGCGCTATAAGGAGCACAACAATATCGCGATACATGAAATAATGAACGCATCTAACAGTATACAACTTCCTCTAAGCCTTGATATACGGTTGTGTGACTTGAGCTAGGGCGTTCAACGTAAGTAAATAAATACTTTAGTCAAGTATCGAACATCACAAGCACAATGTTATAAACCTGGTAGGTTGATTGTTATTGTTTAT
>LOND01001057.1:66250-85707 GCA_014220965.1 Paragonimus kellicotti
CAGAATGTGCACTCATTTCACAGAAAACTAGGCCAAGCGACAACATTCACGCCACTGAGCTCGATTAGCCGCCATCTCACCTAACGTCTCAAGCCACCGACTCTGTGAGTCGCGAGGGCCCCAGCCCGGGAGACGAACCCGACCTACAGTGACCAACCCCTTCGTAAACGATTTCATTTGTCTACGCCAGGTCATCATCTGTCCACCTCGCACTTGCGCCAGTCGGCCGCAGCGTCGGCAGTGTTCGGTGTGGCAAACGACTAGCTGGCATCCTTAGTACATGACCTAACCATCTAAGTCTGTGCAAATGTAGCGACTGAACAAAGAACTCGTTTGACAATCAGTGCCAAACACCCGCTTCCTAACCTCCTCGTTGCTTACTCGCTGGTGCCACCCGATACGAGCGATTGAACGCAGACATCGGTGGTCAAATACAGTGAAGCTAGTCACTTCCTCTACTTGACGGCCACGTTTCGCTGCCTAGTAATTTACGGACCCTCACGTTGTTTGATATACAACGACCCCTTAATTCGACAGAAATATCGCATTGTCGCCATAGGTGTCTAAGATTCAGCGAACACCCACCCTAGCGCTTGGAATACGCGCTTGCTATTCAATTCTCTACACTCCGAGCAGCCCGCATGATGCAGCTTCCCAGGTTATACAAACCGGTCAACAATCTCCATGACTTCATTATCTAACATTAAATCTACGTGACTACAGCAATCTTGCAGAAGCACTTTGCATTTTGAGGCTGCAAAGCGCATTCCGAAGTACTTAGCAGAACGCGAAATAGCGTCCAGTGTTGTTTGTGCCGCTTGAAAGTTGTCAAATAGCAATACCTTATCGTCGAATATCAAGATCAGCAGCTTCAACCGGTAGGCAAGAGGTCCCGTCGCATCTCTTGATGCCGCGACCAGGATAGCCATTAATTTCGTCTAGACGAAACTGAACGAAGAAGGAACGGGCGCCAAGTATAGCATTGACGTGCACGATGCCTAAAACTAGTGCTGGCTAAAAATAGCTTATGCTCAGCGCACAGCTGCAACAATCGCCCACCATTATCTGATCGATGTGATGCTATCCCAAACCTACCACCTAAACGAGATTCGGCTTCACCAAGGCGACCGACCTGGGCATTCATATCTCCGGCCAGAACGACTATATCAGAGCGGCCAGATCCGAGTAAAATGCGTCCTTGACGCCGACGTCACTACAGTCAGTAGGAGCATAAGCAGACACAATGAATAAATTTCTGAAAGTTTTGCGTCTAGAGCTGGCCTTAACAGAACCTGCCAAGCGGACGGCACAGTCTACTGTTAACAGGAATCCAATCTACTAATGCGGCTGCGGCCGTCGTGCTGAGGACTATACCTACCCCAGCCTGACCTGTAACAGCGGCTGTGGAGTCACCCGAAGTGTATAACCAGTATCGGGTAGACAATGCGGGTGCTGTTAGTTCCATACGTTGACTACTGTCCTGGATTCTAGTCTCCGAGATACAGCAGACATCACATGCAACGAGTCTAACGTTCGTGCGAGAGCGGCCTGCTGACCTATCTGTTTTAGCGTGCGAACGTTGAAGGCACCTATATTAATTCGCATTCTAGGTCTAAGCAAGGGACGAGGGAGGCCTGAAGCTGAATGGCAAGAGACGGAACTTACCGGCTCAGTGTTACTACAGTTAGCTACATCTGTTGTGGGACCTGTAGAGTAATTATCAGAAATGGAGGTCGGGAGGGGCCTGAGAGCTAAATTTGATAGGACAGTGGGGGAGGGGTCAGCAGTAGCATGTTTTCGCCTATCCACCCTGCTGTATGCAGCAGATAGGGCGACCCGGTTTATACTGCGAGACGGCCGATGCAGTATGGAATTACTTGTGTTGTGATTATTCATGGTTGTATGTGATTTTGGCATCAGTTACACTTTATCAATTGATAGCAGTCCAGTACACAGGCAGACCGCTCTGCAATTCTACAGTTGTTCAGATCAGTGAATATTCTAATTACCTGTGTTGGTGTTATATGCAGCCTGTACTAGGCTGATAACATTGTTCCACACTTTGACAATTTCTATGAGGCAGAGGTTCTGCTAAAACTCAGTTTCCGTACTGTCAAGTCTTTTGATATGCACTTCGCAGTATCAAGTCATATCGTTCTTTCAAGATTAAACCATCAACACTAACCATAAGATAGATAACGACACTACGCGGGTTACTGACCAACTCGTGTATATGATTAGCACTTTCTCGAACGATGGCAAGGAAGATGTACACGAAACCCGTAATTCTGCGGCCAGAGCAATCTTCTCTAAGCTATGGTGTCAAAAAGTGTCCCAATTATGGTTAACGATTGTGATTATACGGTCACACATAGGACTGTTACACGTTACGCGAAAGATCGTCGCTAAAGATGGAGGATGTGAATATATTGGCTCACAACAAATTGCAAACATCCGATGGTACCAGCAGATAAGCGATGAAATTAAGGGCGGACTGTTGGTTTTGGGGATCAAACCAATTCGCCCAATCAAGTCATGAGGAAACACGGATTCTTACGGTTAGGAATTTCAACTCATCACTAACCATACCTTACGCTCTTCGTCAACCCCCAAGTCTGTGGCGTGAGGAATGAGCTAGTCGACGGATGACTTAAAAGAAAATGTAACCAGTCATTAATTAATTAGGAATCGTAGGTAGTGTTCATTTTTGAAGTAGGAGTCTCGTAATCCATCTAACCTTCGATTAGAGATGGAAGGGATTACGGATAATCAAGTGCAGTGGCGTGGAAGTTGTCACGGTTTAGTTGTAGTTTGTGAAGCCTGTACAAACAACGAGGCGCAGCGATAAAGCCGCCTTACAGATACCATCTTGCTATCACCCGAAAATTCGTCATTTGTTCTTAGAATTTATAGTGGTTTGTCCTTAAATTATATTTAAAAACGGACCCAATTATGTTCGACGATGGGGAGGGTGGTCAATACATTCACAATATAAGAAACTCTCCATACAATGGCCCACTGATTAGCAGGACATGGTGTATCTGACAGTGTTACAAACTACAGCTGTTATAAAATCTTAGGTTACCAACTACAGAAGAGAAATTAGCACACAAAGATGAAACTCACTGCCGGCAACTTCATGCATTGATATCATGCCTTTGTATGGCCGCTGTGATGCCAATCTACCCCGCATTCACAACTGAAGCTGCGAGAGTCATGTAGTGGATTGGCCTATGAAATACACGTTACGACCAAAGAAATAGATGGCGAGAGACTGCGTTAAGTAGGTAATTATCCAGAAGACCCGCTGTTTAACGGTGTCATTGCTCAAGCAATGATGCTACAATCACTCTCATCAAGAGACGGGTGCCTAACTGTTATACAACCATGAGAATAATACCAAGATTCAGTTTAGAAGTAAAAGCAGGGAAGGAGCGGGACCAAATTTTTGAAAATCTCTTTACATCACACTTAAATATGCAACACCAGAACATTCACATCTTACAAAAAAGCAATCTAGTTGAACGTGAAAGTGGGGTAGCAGTGGTAACATTCTGTAAATTTCAGCCCATACAATCCAGTTTACGATGTCCATTGTTCCTTGCGTAAGTCTAGTTAATTGACGTAGGCTCTTTAACGTTCACGTTCTGAGACAGCAAGGTTAAGAGGTAGTCCTTGTTTGCACGATAGACTTAGTACAGGTCGTCTGTTGCATTTCAAAGACTAGAATCCAGGAAGGGTACATGACTGGCTGCACCCACACCGTCTGTAAGATACTGGCTACACACTTTAGGTGACTGTATGGCTACCGATATTAGCAGACGTAACCTTCGGTTAGAGGACTGTAGCCACATTAGAGGATTGGATTCCCGTTAGTAGTACACCGTTATGTCCGACCTTAGGAGTCAAACACTGCGAACTATTTTCGTTGTCTGCCTGTGTTCCAAAGTATCAAAGTGGCAGTGATATCAAGGTTTTTTTTATTCGCAGCCAGCTCGATATAATTTTGACATAGCAAGTTTGGCTAAAAATATGAATGTTCACATCGGATGACTGGTCGATGTTAAGTTTTGTTGAGGTGTCAGGTTTTCGTAGCATTACGCTGCTCCGCGGTTGCATCTATAAACCGAGTACAGGTTGCCTTTAGCACCGAGTTTGGAGACCGTGCGTATCACTGTTTCACTTAGCCCCCTTCTTTTCCTTTTCAGGTTCAGTCTCGGGCAAACTACATGACTGTTAATCAAATGTGGTGTCATTCCATTCGAGACAGCCGTTCCTAATGGATCACCTGTCTAATTTATGACCACAAGTTGATACGTTGTTTCGCTCTTAATTTCGTCGCGTACGCCAAATCTGTCTGTCTATGTCATTTCCGCCGAATTTTGCTGCAGATTAACTGGTAGATAGCCGTCTTAGGTACTCACAAAACGCCAGTGTAGAAGGTCCACCTGGTGGGAGACTGACAGATATTGAATGTGCCAGTAAAGCGTTGTCGTTCGACAAGTTTAAAAAAGCACTGAGCACGTTAGACAATACTTCAAGATAAACTTTATCGAATGGCGTAATGTGTGAATGAATAGATGGTGACATGGAGTAGAGAAACAAAGTCGTTTGCCGAAGGGTAGCCATTGTAAGTCGGGTTCGTCTCCCAGGATCGGGTTTTCAAGGATCACGAGATCGATGACCGGAGGGTGCGTTGATCACATTTTCACCTTGCGACGGATCTTGGAACATCGGCACTCTTATAGGCAGCCGACGGTCGTGGTCTTTTTGGACCTGAAAGCTGCTTTCGATTCAGTTGCTCGTAACGTTCTCTGGAACTGTCTTCTTCGCAAGGGAGTACCAGGGAAATACGTGAATCTGTTGAGATCACTGTATGCTCACTCTGCAAGCAGGGTGAGGGTTTATGGACAACTGTCTCGGGCGTTCATCACTTCTAGTGGTGTTCATCAGAGGCGCCCGATCTTACCCTGTTCAATTGTCATGCACGACATTCTGGAAGGTGTGCTTGAAGGACCCGTAAGCTTGGTGTTGAGCTTCTTGGTTGTAGATTGACTGGCACGGAGTACGCGGACGACATTGTCTTACTTAGCCCCTCTGCCGAAGACATGCAGACCATGCTGAACAAGGTGAGTGACCGGGCTGGTTTGTATGGAATGCGCTTCGCACCTTCAAAGTGCAAAGTGTTACTTCAAGACTGGGGCATTTCCATTCCTACTTTCTTTATTGCAGGTAATCCGCTTGAAAGTGTGCACAGCTTCACATACTTAAGGTAGCATATCTCGTCAGCTTGTAATATTGCTGATGAGATATCAGCGAGGATAGCAAAGGCACGAGTTGCCTTTGCCAACCTGCGTCATCTGTGGCGTCGAAAAGACGTTCGATTGTCGCTGAAAGGAAGAGTATATAATGCTTGTGTTCTGTTTTGCTCTATGGTTCGGAAACGTGGCCTGTTCGCGAAGATGACGACAGACTTGCTGTATTTGACCATCGTTGTCTCCGCCAGTTAGCCCACATTAAGTGGACTGATCGCGTGAGCAATATGGCAGTTCGCCGGCGCGTATTCCGGAACGTTCGGGATGCGCGATCAATTGGTCAACTACTCACGTTGCACAGCCTGCGATGGTTGGGTCACGTACTCCGCATGTCAGCTCAACGTTTACGGACACTATACACCGAAACCACCAACAGCTGGGTAAAACCGTGTGACGGTCAAGCGACAACGTGGTCACGAAATATGAAAACCCTGACTGCTCCACTGAGTAAAGTGGGTAGGTGTCGTCCTGCCTGGATGGGGTCCTCGTGATCACTCAAACCGCTGGTTAGAGACGCTATCCGAGATGGCAGCGTGTCGCAGTCAATGGCGTACCTGCATTCGTACGATCTTTAGTTTCGTCGTTTAATCTTCTTTTATTAATTTTTAACCCTTTTATTAACGTTCTCCTCTTCTAGACTATTCTACGTCACTGTTTATGTCAGCGGCGGTGCGAGCTACAGTACCTTCTGCCCACACTCGACGGTGTTATGATGATGAGGATAGTGACTGGGGATTTTATATCAGATGACGGCTAATCGAGCCTAATGGTGTAAACGTTCGGTGCACTTAATGATGGGGGCAGTGAAAGCCGTAAGGAAGCTGTCTTGCTGATGACGCCTTACTTTCACTTACAGCTCAGGTTGTTTGTTTGCAAGGCTGTAGGCACCTTGATTTTTAATATCCAAGGTAAGACATAGTTGGCTTTTAGTAGTCAATTACTCATTTCCCATTTTTTCAGCCGGTGCTTGCTTTTCCTTATGGTTACGTGGCGATTAAACATCAGCGCGAACCGCTGATATATTGCTATCTTTGGCGGCAATGATGAACCAACTTGCAGCCTTCACATGCCCGGTCTTAACTTCTGATTCCAGTAGCCTGGCCCATCCAACGCGTGAAGTGAACACTGGTCGTAATGGCTACCCCAGGTGCGCCTGACTGTACCAGCTTGTGAACAACGCTCAAGGCAGGACGAGCGGACCGCACAGATGAGATCGTTGCTCAGGAATTCGAATGAGGTTGTGTAGACCGCAACGAAGAAATACGTGCACACTATTGGACCTTTTGAGAGAGCAGCTACCTAAATAGAAACTGACCAGAGACATGCTCCTCACGAATATCGTCTTAAAGATTTTAATTTTACCCGTTTGATTCAGGAGGCCGCACGATGATTTGATCCCCAAGACTTGCAAGAGTTCACTGTCGAAGCATCTGGTCTCAGCTCTGAAACCTGACTAATTTATTGCCCCAACCCTTGGCTAGACACTTAAGGTGAGTTAAGAGACTAGATCACTTGGGAGTTACAGTGTGACGGCGGTTGCCTAATCCACGAAAGTTGGAGGAAAGGACGTCTCAAACCATGAAGCAGTCAACCTACGCCCGTAATTTCAGAAATGCTAGACAGAATCTTAAGAGATAAGTTTGCACAGCATGATGTAAATCACGGAAATGTAGTAACCCAACCTACGGAAAGGGTTTTGATAAACTTAATGCCTTCAGTTCTTTAAAACAATCACTGGGAGCTTGGGTAAAAGAAAGAAGGCTGAGACTTTAGACGTTCTTCGACTCAGTCAACCATCAGTAATTGACAACGAAAATTGAGGCAGTAAGTTTACTCTGAATTCCGTAGCACAGATTGGGAAATCCTTGATAAGCAGGAGGTTCTGCGATCAAGTGCGAGGTGAACAATCGAACACTAATCTGGATACGAACGGGGTTCAGTGAGGATTAGTCCTAAAGCTTCTCTCGTTCTTAAGTTATCATCAACTTAACAAGGAATGGAACTAGTTACAGGTGCACATATAACGTGAAATCAGTGGGATTCCCACCAGAAAGCAACGTCCAAAGCGACGATGATAGCATCCGTCTTTGGATACTTGGGTGGGAACGTTCGTTGGATAGCCACGTTCCGTTAACATCTTACCACTGTCAAGGCAGACAGATGACGTAGGAGAGAAGCTGATAAGGAGTGTCGGAAATTTGGGATTCAATGGTCCAGAATACTGAAGACTTCATGACTGTCATTCACAGCTCAGTGGCAATATGCGAAAAGATTAGAACCTTATACAAACTTAAAAACTTCCCATCCAGGAAGTCATTGTGCTACTCTACAAGCCATCCACAAGGTCCTACCTGGGTAACTGGATGGGCTATCTCAACACAATCGGGCGTGTCCCCAGGTTGCGGATTGTAGAACGGCCTTCCATGTGGGAGTTAACCGCAACATAAACGGGGTCTTCCTAACGAGCGAACGGTTGCGCAAAATGAGCGGTAGTACTAGAGGAGTATGGCGGATTCCAGATTGATGGCCGGGTCTTTTATAAAGTGCCACAATCTCTTCGACGGTATTACGGCATTACGAGTGCCATTCCGCCAAAAAAAGGTTACAACTGCCCCCAAAAGGAATATAGAGCCTCGGGACAATGTGCTGTTTGTACGGCCTGTGGGAATTTGCGAGATGCACCTACTATGGGCGAACCCTAGGGTAGATGTACGAACCACCTTGACGAATACCGGCCCCAACGGATACGTAACGGGGGTACCGAGTACTTTAAATGGCTGAACCCAGTGCGACGGGCTTAGGAACCAACGTGACCACCAGGTTCAGGAAGAAAATAGATAGGTGTCGCAACAGCCTTGAAGCCTTTGGACTCCCTGAATAGACAGATCTACTACAGCAGATCCGTAGTCCATCTTCGAACTGCCATTTTATATCTAAGGCAACCTGATGCAGGATTCATCGGGTAGGTCGGATGGATGGACTCCATGCGAAGGGCGTATGAACCGAACTATTGCTGGTCACTGGCCTCCAATGAACAATCGGTTTCGTGCTCCACTCTGCTGCCTTTCGGGCCAGGCTTTTTAATCATGTAGTCCACATGGGGACTCTAAAGTTACAGTATTATGGATTCTGTCTCAGGTTGGTATCAAAACTTCTTGACCACAAAATGCAAAGTGCTTCTGCAAGATTGCTGTGATTACGTAGATTTAATGTTAGATAATGAAGTTATGGAGGTTGTTGACCGGTTTGTATACCTGGGAAGCTGCATCAGCGACGGCGGCGGAGGTGTAGGGAATGAAATAGAAGCGCGTATTTCCAAGGCTAGGGCGGTGTTCGCTAATCTAAGACACCTATGGCGACAGAGGTATTTCTCTGAAGCTTAAGGGTCGCGTATATCAAACAACAGTGAGGGCTGTTATTTTATGACAACGAGACTTGGCCGCTCAAGGTAGAAGACGTGAACCGTCTTCAGGTATTTGACCACCGATGTCTGCGTTCGATCGCTCGTATCGGGTGGCACCAGCGAGTAAGCAACGAGGAGGTTAGGAAGCGGGTGTTTGGCACTGATTGTCAAACGAGTTCTTTTCAGTCGCTACATTTGCACAGATTAGATGGTTAGGTCATTTACTAAGGATGCCAGCTAGTCGTTTGCCACACCGAACACTGCCGACACGGCGGCTGACTGGCGCAAGAGGCGAGGTTGACAGTCGATGACCTGGCGTAGACAAATGAAATCGTTTACGAAGGGGTTGGTCATTGAGTCTCGGTTCGTCTCCCGGGCTGGGGCCCTCGCGACTCACAGAGTCGGTGGCTTGAGACGTTAGGTGAGATGGCGGCTAATCGAGCTCAGTGGCGTGAATGTTGTCGTTTGGCCGAGTTGTCTGTGAAGTGAGTGCACTTAATGATGCGGGGCAGTGAAAGCCGTAAGGAAGCTGTCTTGCTGATGACGCCTTACTTTCACTTACAGCTCGGTTGTTTGTTTGCAAGGTGTAGGCACCTTGATGTTGTATGTTGAATATAGACGTAGCTATTTTTAGTAGTTAGGTCCACTTCCCCCTCCTCTGTTTTCTTCTTTCTTCCTATATAAGTTTTTTTTTTCCTTTGTTCTTCGTGGTTGTGTGGCAGTCAAGCATCAGTGTGAACCACTGATGTATTGCTGTCTATGATGATGATGATGATGATGACTCAATGTACCATTCACGGTTTTCATATTTCGAGTCCATCACACGGTTCTACCCAACTACTGAACCACGGCAGCAGCCGACTGTTAAATCGTGCGCATACAATGTGAGCTTTTTAGAGTCCCAGCAGTTCAAACAAATGACCAAGCGCTGTTGGACTTTTTTCTCGGTGCATAAGTAGAGAGGGTGCTTACTGTCAGGACATTTGCCAATGATGGTTTTTGTGCTGCCAGACTCGAAAGTACTGATGCAGCATGCAGAAGTTCCCAATACAGACGTTGTCCGTTCGTTGTTGCGGTGTATGCTCTTATAGATTGTAGACTAGGTGCAAAGGTTAGTTTCATCATCCACTAACCTTCTATACGCCGCGTGGCTCAGACTTTTAGAACCGTTTAGAGACTTCTCCGCTCAAGTAGGCAGGCCAAGTGTTACCAAGCGTGACACTAGGACGATATCTACCGAAAAGGCGACGGCAGATGTTTGTTGCAGACTTGTGTTTACTTCCGGCGGGTGCTAATTTCCCCAATGACAAAAGTACACGTACCGCGAGGTGTTAACATCTCGTTTACCCTTTTCAGTCATGGACGTAAAACGTTAGAAGGTGAGTAGTAACAGCATTAGAAACTATTAAACACTAGGCTTTAGATGAAAGAACGCTGTTATCAATCCAAAGGCAGACAAACTGCCTGAACCAACAAATTGTGCCCACGCAACGGCCGGACGGCGAATAGTAAGTAGCACTGCCTTGGAAAACGCGAGCAATTCGGATTCCAGTTGCGCAATAACATTTCAAATGAGTTGACGGGATCAGCAACGTGACCTGTTTCCGTGACGTTCCTTGTAATGAATGAGGTGGGGTTTCGGTTCCCTCGTTCTGTCACCACTATCTGTTGCGTCATCGTGTGCGCCTAGGCATACGTTTAACCTTCCTTTGTCGCAGGTAACAATTTATTCCACAGACGTCGACGCAGCCGCAAGTGAAGTGATGGGTTATGTGAGAGAAAGACAATTCGGTGGGTAACGATTATGAACAAGCTGAGCAACAGTTCAAGTTGAGTAGCGCCCACAATTCAGCCGCAGAGCATGTACGAGTTAGTGGTAGTGATATGGTTGCCTTTACACAGGTAAATTCAAAAAAAATCTGTTTTTTAGGGAATGTAGAAACGGCAGTCCTTATTGGTTTCTTCTGGCTGCGGATTTCGACAAACTTCTCGGGATATACGTATGTGAACAATACCTTCTTCAACCTCTTCTCCTCGCCTTGTAAGCAGTCTTCGGCACATATTTGTCGGCCTCTGTGAAACAGGGTAGTCACCAGACCTTCTTTGTAAACAATCGGCGGAGAAAAAAAAGCAAACTGTGAATGCTGATCTCTTCAAGTAGCTTGCAGTGTATTGATTGTTGCAATGAGCCACTTTTTCATGTTGTAGACGTCAACATACCATTTAGTTACCTGTCACCGAGTCGATTGTAGACAAAGATTGGTTACAGCCGTCTGCAATTGATGGTGTGACTGTACCCAAGGCTTTACGTCCGTATGAAGCATATACGCAGGTTCCAGTCATGCCCTGATATGTCTAATTCGTGTTGTGATTCCATAAGAGAATAATTGGTTGTCGAACAAATTAACGTATCTAATCTGAATTAGATACAAACGATCTACACACCACAGCGTCCTTGCCAATAGTTTAGGGCCTCATCCACGAGACGACATTAAAGCACACATACGTCATATAACGTATAAACCTGGTACTGCCTAGTGCGGTAATACAGTTCGTTTATCGGCCAATTGCTGGGGTTCTATGTGATCATCAGAACTTCTTGAGGCTCGTCGGAATATTCCACCCAGAAGGAGGCACATTTCAGTTCACAGGGCTTGAAGTTGAGGAGGTAACTGAGAGAGAATCGCCAGGCCTAGTGGACACAACGCGCCATCGAGATGAAACAAGTCGCTGCTATCGGGAACTCTTGAAAGCTTTTCCATTTCATCTTCACAACGGAATTCGGGGAACCGAATGTGAGTGTAGTAATGTGTGAGGCCAATGAAGGGCCTATCCCTAACCTCCAACAACGCGTAGGACGCCGGATTGAAAATTTTCCACAGCAATTCAACTGGCCACCTACTACGCATTCAGACGTCTCCGTACTCACTAACCTATTGATGGTCCTCCGCCATCGAAAGCAAAAAATCCCCTTGATATCATATTCCTGAATTGCCACCATGCATCCGGCCCAGACAAGCTTTCTCTTGCTATATATATTATATATATATATATATATATATATATATATATATATATGGTTTGACAACGGATCCTATTGTGGATTTGAAACGTCACAATAAATACCCATCACTCGGTGTTCGCTTTTCACATTTAATCATATACGTACACAGATCGAGAACGAGAACAAACGAAGCCAAAAGCTTTCTCCTCGAGAATCAAGAGAAAGATTATCTTGCCGAGACATTTACGATTCTCACGGAATGATCGGAGGCGAGTAGGCACTTGTTAACTCACAACAGGAGTTCGTGCTTCGGTGGCGCAAAACGGAAATTCAATAAGGTAGAATTCATACTTCTCTTACGGGATAGAGGGTGCCCAAGGCATACTTTCATTGAAGAGAGTCGAAGCAACCACGATCGATAAGGTTAAGAATAAGCCTGGTAACTGCTAGTCTACGGTGGTCCCATAACTTTGTTACATGCATTGAGTCATGTTTGTGTATGTTTATTTGTGCCAGTCCATTCAAACAATTTAACTTTTATCTTCTATTCCGCAAGTCGTTCGCATATTTTTGCCCACTACAGATCTTTCTCACAGCCGTATGACCTTATCCTCAGTTGTCCAACCTTGATAATTAAGAATCGAATTGTGGCTTCTGAATTAGCAACATTGACAGTTAATCTTAGCACTAACTGAGATTGCCACATTAGCTAATTCCTCAGGTGCAAACCCGTTACCGCCCAACTCTCGAGCATTTTCATACGAGACAAGTGGATCACCGTCTTCTTCATCTGTTGTAACGTAAAGCTCACAAGCGTGATTAACTGGACGCCTCTTGGTCAAACTACAGTCCCGCGAAGCACACAGAATAGACTATGAGGTCATAACAAGAGGTTTTGCAAACGGTGACTTCGGATTTTCCTTCACCAACAGTTTCATTCTTAACGATTTCTCAGTCATCAGAATCATCGGAACTCTGGAAAAACGTGTTTATTACAGTCCCCATGAGAAGTGTCACATCCAGTTTTTAATTATCGTCTTACAAGTCAACGGAGGCCTGCTGGATAACGAAAAAGACAAATTGGCTGGATGAGTGGTGTGGACCATTGACCTTAAAGTTGCAGCTTGTGAGCTTAGTAAACAGCACAGGATGCATCGCGTCACTTATAAGTATACAGGCGTGAAATAAATGAGTATTGATTACAGCAATATAATGGTATATACACTGTTTCAATTGTGTATGTATTCCATTACATCCGGATATAAATTTCCGATGTTGGCCAGGGTCGCATGATCGGGGTACATGAGTGTAGCAAAATGCATGAGGCACACTAGGTCACGTGGCATCATCATCAAAGACGGTATTACATCAGTGGTTCCCACTGATGCTTAACTTGCTACACTAACCAAGAAGGAGAAGAAAGAAGCAGACTCTGTGCAGAAAGAGAGACTAAGAAGGAGAGGAAAGGGACCTAACTACTAAAAATAGCTACGTCTATATTCAAACATACAACATCAAGGTGCCTACACCTTGCAAACAAACAACCGAGCTGTAAGTGAAAGTAAGGCGTCATCAGCAAGACAGCTTCCTTACGGCTTTCACTGCCCCGCATCATTAAGTGCACTCACTTCACAGACAACTCGGCCAAACAACGACAACATTCACGCCACTGAGCTCGATTAGCCGCCATCTCACCTAACGTCTCAAGCCACCGACTCTGTGAGTCGCGAGGGCCCCAGCCCGGGAGACGAACCCGATCTACAGTGACCAACCCCTTCGTGAACGATTTCATTTGTCTACGCCAGGTCATCATCTGTCCACCTCGCACTTGCGCCAGTCGGCCGCAGCGTCGGCAGTGCTCGGTGTGGCAAACGACTAGCTGGCATCCTTAGTACATGACCTAACCATCTAAGTCTGTGCAAATGTAGCGACTGAACAAAAGAACTCGTTTGACAATCAGTGCCAAACACCCGCTTCCTAACCTCCTCGTTGCTTACTCGCTGGTGCCACCCGATACGAGCGATCGAACGCAGACATCGGTGGTCAAATACCTGAAGACGGTTCACGTCCTCTACCCTGAGCGGCCAAGTTTCGCTGCCGTAAAGTAACAGCACTTTTTCCCCCAACTTGGCTTTTTTTTCCCCCAAAAACGTGTACCTCTGCGGATATAGAATGCATGAGTGCGTCAGTCTAATAATTTATCTACACTATCTTAACTACACACTGTATTACGCTACATTTAGACTGGGTGTAGCTAAAGGCAAATGAGTTGTTACACTTTCACCAAGAGGAGTTCCCTCAGAGCCGCTTTCATCTGGCCATCCTACTGCTATAAGGGAGCATCGGGTTGACGCTAGGGCTAGTGGTATGCCAATAGACTTCATCTTTGTGGACTTCGGTAAAGCTTTTGGAAAGTTCCTAGGCAGGCTCAAGGCAGTCGGCGACACTGTCCCTCTTTAACGTGGATAGAGGACTTCCTCCGCGCCCGTAGTTACTCGATGAGGGTGGGTGGGATCCATTATTTTTAGTGCGAGACGTCCAGCGTGGTTCTTCATGTTTCAGTCCTGGGCGGACCGCTCTTTCTGGTCTTTAGCAATGATTTTGGGGGAATCATTGCTAAAGACCAGAAAGAGCAGGAAGCAGGAGGTGAACGCGACCTGATTACTGCTGGTTTGGCATCATTCAAGACTCATGGCAATTCGGACAGGAACTGCATATCAGCACATGGCGTAGCATAGGCTCGCGTCAATCACCTTAACAACTCTGTTCGCCGCACACATCGCATCAACCTTGGAGCATGGGGGTGGCGGCTTATCCCTGCGAAAACTGGAGGATGCTCACAGAACGACTATCAGAAGTGTAGATGTAAAGAAGGAAAGAAAGCACTATGAGAAGATATTAGATCTCTGATGTTCCCCCAAAGTGAGGGGTGTATGCGGAGAGATTTGCCATTGGTAAACATAGTATTGAGAGGAGAAATGAGTTCAGATCTGTGCACGGAGTTTCCCCTCGGATTTGACGATAGGAAGCACGGACATCAATTACCTCTGAGGAAGCAAGCCGCACAGAATACACCCGTATTCTACGTCCTCTCTCGTAGGACAGTCAACGATTGGATTGTGCTTTCGTGTTCTGTAATGAACGCGGAATCGGACGACATCTTAAGAGAAAGTAAGCGCGCACTTGGGGGAAGCGTGGCAGCAATCACGATCGTTATCCTTGAGTACTGACGTGACGGGGTTTACACGGGAATCCATATCCTCTGTTACCAAAGAAAGAATATGTTTCATCCCTGTGAGGATGTGTTTGTCCGAAACGGCGAGGTCTCTTTATAATCGTGCCTACATTTCGTGTTATTTGGTACTGTTACTAGAAAGGCTAGGATTATTTACTGGTTGCTGCTATAGAAGGCCTGATATGAACTCAGTGCCACTTTCTTCAGTCGTGCAACTAATTGCACGCAGCGAACGCTTGTCCTTTTCCTAACGACTCATCTACTATTCCATTCTTCAAGGTCGTTTAACCCGGACCTTTTCGAGCGTTGTTTAACGCACTCGAAGGTTCCACGCACTTTTCGCTTGGCGCGCTTTTGAGTGCCGCCGAGTGGGCGGTAGCCCACCTCGTGCTTCTTTTCTTTCTTCTCTTGGTTGCTGCCGTTGGTCCCAGACTAGGCTAGAGCTAACTGCTTATCGCATTTCCAAACATTGCTGGAAATATACGGTTTGTTTCCAAACCCTACTGCGTTCTTTTAGTTCGATGCCTGTTGGGACTACGTTTCGATTGCTCTTCAGGAAAGGCGTTTAAATTGTTAGTATACAGGGGACTAGCGCATACCTACTACCACTACACATTGGTGGACCCGGCATTTCCATCGTCAGATAAAAGCCGCCACCAGTGCGCAGTCGAACCCCTCTTGACAAGAGGCTTTACCACTAGTCCTTCTTGGGTTGCGTAACACCGTCCATCATCATCATCATCATCATATCAGCCATGAGCCTGACCAAAAGGTACTGTGGCTCGGGCTGCCGCTCACCTCAACAGTGACGTGGAATATCCTAGAAGAAAACGTTACTAAGAAGGTTGAAAATTAATAGAAGTCTAAGAAGAACTAGAAATGGTATGGATGCAGGTACGCCATTGACTGCGACACGCCGCCATCTCGGATAGCGTCTCTAACCAGCGGTTTGAGTGATCACGAGGACCCCATCCAGGCAGGCGACACCTACCCACTTTACTCAGTGGAGCAGTCAGAGTTTTCATATTTCGTGACCATCTGACCAGATGGACTTGAAGGCCACATCCAGCTCAACTCGTCTGCGGTTTTACCTTATGCTTACCCAACTACTTAGTTTCTCCCACAATCAAACCTGTCGACTAAGGAAGGTATGTAGCACGCTTGGCGAATCACATGCGACGGCTACGTCCAGTTCAACCACGAGAGCGGTCGTCACCCGTGCATTTGCACGAGAAACTTTCTTCCTGCTCTCACGTCTTCATACGGCAGACGGCTCCCGCAAGCCTCTGCAGCCGCCATATACAGGCCCTTTTCGCGTGTTACAACGAAGCGAAGTCTTTCACCATCGAGTGTGATGGCAAACGCGAGATAGTTTCCATTAATCGGAGTTAAACCCGCGTTTATTGAAGATGAGCCAGTGTCCTGCCTACACCTTCAGCTCCGCCGTCCCATTCCGAACATATGTCAACACACCTGATTGCAGCCCTACACCTTCCCTGCACTGCATGACCGACATGGTAGACGAGTGCGAAAGCCTGTAAGGTTTGCTGAGTACGTTAGTGTTTTCTACATATAAAATGCTCGTTTATCACAACTGTCCTGTTATCGTTATTCGGTGTCATGTTTTTCGTTCCGTATACACTGACACGTCTTTCCGAGTTCTTTTTAGACGTGCTCTTGGCATAGCTGGCTTGCAGTATTAGTCTACGAATTGAAAGGTCGGATCTCCAACGGATTACCGATACCGAACGGTCTGTCAACACGGTGAGCTTGTTTTTCTGCCTGGCACAGGTATTTCACCTTTCGTTCAGTTTTAGATCACCTGGACTTGGTGCAATGGAGAGACAACTCCTGAAGACTATCGTTCAGCACTGGGTAAACCTACCTCCCTCTTTTCTCACTTGTGAGTCTTTTGAGGTTGGGTAGCCCGCTGCGATAGATGTGCACCGAAGACTAAATAACTTAAATAATCTAAATAACGGATTCAATCAGCGCACCGTTAGTCCACGACCGACCACCTTATGGACTATTCCCAATATTATTGCCACGTGCATCCTACTAACTGGAAATTATATTTTGGTTACCCCATTATTACATGCCTATATTGTGCGGCGAAGGCCTTTGTTCGCCCGGGTGGCCGTCCAGGCGGAAACGCAGTAGCGATCTCTTAGAATAGCTTAATTTTTGTTGATATTTTGTTGTACAGTTTGACGCTTTTTGATGAGGCATGTTTGTTTAGTCCAATTGGATATCCTATTTCCGCTAAAACAGAACTTTTTCACTTTTCCGTTCCATGAGCTACACGCAGGACCTTGTTCCCGGTCGTGGCAGTATATGGACTATTGTGCCGTTTGTTATCTTCGGAACTACCGCCTGGAGTGAAACGTTTGTGGAAGGGTTCCCACATTGGCATCCACTGACGTGGCCTTCAAGTGGCTCCAAGGTAGCACACCGGAAGGCAGATGCGTAACGCTTCGTGTGGTCCGCCGTCGAGATGCTCAGCGCGAAGAGGCTTACATAGCTGCTTATTTTTGTCTTCTATCAAGAAACGATGAGAATCGCACGAACATTAGGAGTGTAGTCATAAAAAATACTGTATAGCGAACAAGCTCGTTTTCAGTGATTCATCATCAGGCTAAATACATCACATTTATATCACAAATTTTACAGGGGAATCATTAAAGGGGTAAACCGGGAACGGGTGGTTGATGAAACCAATCGGTGTAATGCCACGCTGCAACCATGGGTCTTGACAGGCTAACAGGGTGTGGGTTGGCCATGGCAGATCCAAAGCCTGAACAAAACGTTTCTGGGCGCACAGGGGTGGGTTGTACAGGCGAATTCCAATAGCTTCAGCTGTGGACAGAATCCTACGCCTCACTGCCCTCGACTGGGTGGCTTTAACTCGGT
The DNA here is from genome assembly GCA_014220965.1 of Paragonimus kellicotti. Lineage (NCBI taxonomy): Eukaryota > Metazoa > Platyhelminthes > Trematoda > Plagiorchiida > Troglotrematidae > Paragonimus > Paragonimus kellicotti. The sequence goes on from LOND01001057.1 coordinate 84,118, forward strand.
AGATTGGACGAAATGCATCCGTCACATTGACAGAGTGATTCGAATCCAGGTGCGATAATATAGCACTGTTGACAGATTTCGTTATTCCACTGTTAAGCCAAGCTGGGTAGTGTTCCCGGACCCGTTCAGATAAGCGTCTGGTCATGCGGCCAACATAACTGGTTCCACAGGAACAAGTGAATGAGTATACACAAAACGAGGCTGCAGAAACAGGCACTTTATCTTTTAGGCGTGGACACAAAACCGGATTGGACGTGAAGTGGACACGTAATTTAGCAGCGTAAAATGTTGTATTAACCGCCCTTGTGAGTCTACGTGTGATAGTTTCAGCTAGTGTGTCGCCCTTGAAGGGTAATCCGATGTGTACATACCACATAGATAATCTATAGTCTCCTTTAGCGGAACGTTGGTAAATAAGGATGCGACGTCAAGAGAAAACATTGATTGTCCAGTCAAATTGATATCTTTGATTGTATTCACCAGATCAAAGGAGTCGCGTAAGCTGTAGCTCGAGAGTTTCCGCCTGACGGGATCTAGCAATTGTGATAACCATTTGGCTAGTGAGTGGTATGGAGAGTTAGACATGTCCAAAATTGGTCTGAGTGGTACCCCAATTTTGTGAATTTTAGGTAATCCATACAGCCCAACGTCCCGCTAAAGAGACTATAGATTATCTATGTGATTATATCGAGGGTAGTGACAGATATTCAGATACCACTGACCGAACTCAAACAGTTACTTTACCTGTGCACTTACAATGTGCAATTTAAGTTCAACGAAGGAATTTATCGACAGAAGGACGGTGTCGCAATGGGATCGCCGTTGGGACCACTGTTTGCAGATGTTTTCATGGCGAAATTAGAAAACGAACAACTGAGTTCAGCGGTAGGCCAATGTAGTTTTTATAAGAGGTACGTTGACGACATCCTTTGCGTACTCGATAACAACGTAAATCCGACCGACATCTTGGCCATATTCAACTCCGCACACCAAAATTTGCAATTTTCGTTGGAGACCGAAATGAATAACCAATTAGGCTTTTTGGATGTACGTTTGCGTCGCCGCGCTGATGGCTCAATTCAACGCGCGATATACAGAAAGGGTACGTGGAATGGTCAGTACGTTCATTTCAGTAGTTTTGTACCACTCGCCCTGAAAAGAAATCTAATTAACTGTTTGACGGGCAGGGCTGTAAGAATTTGCACGGATGATACTATTACTGAAGAATTGGCTTTCATACGTACAATATTCATACAAAATGGCTACCCGGAAAATATCCATAGACGGAGCTATGCAACAGCAGAATGAAAGGGAACAGCTGCACCAAGCGGAGAAGAAAATTGTACACATCGGATTATCCCTCAAGGGCGACACACTAGCTAAAACTATCACACGTAGACTCACAAGGGCCGTCAATACAACAGTTTACGCTGCTGAATTACCTGTCCACTTTACGTCCAATCCGGTTTCATGCCCACGCTTAAAGGATAAATTGCCTGTTTCTGCAGCCTCGTTTTGTTTATACTGATTTACTTGTTCTCATGGAACCAGTTAAGTTTGTCGCATGAACAGACGCGTATCTGAACGGGT
>LOND01001058.1:0-13872 GCA_014220965.1 Paragonimus kellicotti
GAATCAACGCAGGTGGCAGACGATATCAGGAAGAGGACTACCACTTTTGAGAGCATATCTGGCACGAGGCATCAAGTCCACTCAAACACAGTGCTCTTAATGAGGTTTGATGAATGGTACGGAGAGTTTGGTATGCATATCTGACCAAACGCTTTTCCAATCAATCGCAGTACTGGAAACCACTTGAGACTAATAGTCGTCCCTATCTCTGACCTTGTAAACATTGGATATGGTGAATCGCAATTCATCCTGCTGGAACACTGGTGATGACTCGAGTTTCTTAGGGTATAGGTAAAGACAATCCTTACAAATCCAGTTCGTGATTCAGTGCCCCTCACTATACGTTCTTTGCGGTTTATATCATTTGAGCAATATCAGTAGGTCTTGCTCTCGCTAGAACGGTCAAATTAACTGAAGTTAGAACTCGATCGTGTGGTTAGTGGTAGTCACCTACAACTCTGTTGCCTAAATGACTATAAGCGCACATGTGCTGCATTGCAGACTGACGTCTGATTTGGCAACTACAGTCTAAAATCTTTGCCCTAATTTGCGGACGTGCTTTTCAACAAACATTGCGGTCTTATCCAGGTGGATTAAATCCAGTTAATCCTTTTTCTAGCTACAGACGCTTATTATAATGTTTCTTGCAGACGCCAGTATCGTCAGAATAGCTGGTACTACCACTTGATTGATGGTATGCGTTTCCACATTGGCTTGTCTAGGTTGCCGAAGTTAACGGACGCATGAATACGCACTCCATTAAAAATACACTGTGCTGCGCCACTTGCGTTTCCCATTATTTGCCATGTGTTTATTGTATGGTCGTAGGAATGAGACCGAGAGGTGTTTGATGGGATGCTTTCGTAATTCAGCCGGCCAATAATGATTAGCCAGATGATAGGTCAACGTAAGAGAGAAATCCTTCTATCGGAAACAATTGAGAAGGTTCTTCAGTGGTTAGCTCGAAGGTGGAACCAAGTTAGAAATTAATATTGAAAATAGGGAAAGAGGAGTTTCCATACAATAATTGATGGATTGTATGTAAGACATGGAAATCAAATAACCCATTTTTTTTTACAAAGAAACTGAATAGTCTTCGAAACGCAACGCACCAACAGAGCTGAAGAAACTATGAGAGCGATTCACCTACACAACGACAGGTTGGTGGATACAAGTGAAATATATGTAATCGAGTTACTTCACCTGTACCTAACATGCTCGCTGGCTCTTTATTGATAGTTTGTTATGGGCACGTTGATTACCTACCGATTCGAGATGACCAACACGTTGGTTGCAGTGCCACATCGTCATATCATCGCAAAATTTGGCGTTTCTAGTTCCTTTACGTTCTGCACTCATGAGTTCTTGGATGTGCATCGATCGCCCGTTGAGTTTTTCAAGGTTCTTTCGAGCCGCACTCACCCAGGCAACCTATCTGAAGACGTCGTTCCCTGTAATATATGGTCTACAGTGCATCGTGAAAGATCTCCGCAGATAACATTGTGGTATCGTAGCTTCTGACTATCAGGATTTCGTTCACCTGCTTTCATGGTGAAGATGAATGATCACACTACACTACACCTCGGTAACCAGGCGGAGTCACGTATTTGGGTATTGTAGTAACCAATGGAAGGAATGTTGGAATGCACTCTGATAAGAAACGGTGTTCCCCATACATGAACTTGACACTGGCAACCGTGACGTCCCGAGATTAGTGTTATGTGCAAATGAGTGTTTTGTTTGAGGTGGTGTTGAAGCATATGCCGCATGAATTGATTTCCCGAATAAACAACCCTTGTGCCATTCGCGCTTTCATGGCTTACAACACCGTGATCCGTTCTTCAGTTATCCGACATACCTATCCTAGCCAACAAATTTTTGTCGGCATCGATATGTGTTCAGCCATATTCAGGTCTGCTCAACAAGGTATAACGCTGTTTCGGCCATGTCCAGCCACCGAATGCTCAGGATACAACTGAGACCTTGTAAATAAAATCTGTTCGGATGACGCACATTTCATTAATATAGTGTTCGGGTTTCACTGCCGTACAACGGTGTTCATAGCACCATGGCTCGAGAGTAGCGGTTTTGTTTTCATGTGCAATTCTTCCAGATACGTCTTTCAAGTCCTCCGTAAGCAGTACTAGCGTTGATCGTGTGAGCTCGTAACGCATAGTTCTTTGTTGGATCCCAAGTAGACGTCTGCGTCACCATTCCCAATGTTTTCATTGGTACGAATTCTCAGTTTAGCATGAAAGTCTGAAGACAATGTCTTATTTCTGTTGGAATCCATTCAGAGTTTGGTTGTTGTTGCGAAAGTCCTATCCATTAGCTGCGATCCTTCGCTATACGCAAATAGAGCACTGTCAACTGCAAACAGTAATACATAGAGCTAAATCACATAACAGACTTGGAGCATCGACGCGTCGGATATTCCACAGACGACCATCCAAGCAACTCTATGCTTGAACACCATCCTTCGAGTTATGAAATGTAACTGTTTGTGTTGTGGTCAAATATAAACTAAACAGGGTTGAGGCTAAAACTTACTCCATGCTCCAAACGATATTAATATAATCGGACGTCGATCCATACAACTGCACCTCCGCTTTCACACCCGTATGTAGTTATTTACTTAGCTTAACGAACTCACCTGTATAACCAAATTTGCCTGGTACTGTCTATAACGCTTCTCGACTGACGGTTTCAAACGTTTTGGTAAAGTTTACGAAAAATGTTTGCGGTAACTAACAAGGAATTCTCTCTTCTTTTCGGTCACATTGGTCTTCGTAAATCTAGAACCAAGCCCGTTGAACAGTTCTCGCCAGACCCTTTTTAGAACAGTTCTGCAGACTGATATCCCGATGACGACCAGTTCGTCGCTTACTCCCCTTGTCTTCAGACGAAGATGCGATGAGACTATTCTTGATTTCGTGCGGGGCCGTTCTCGAGTCGAATGAACTAATTGCAACAGATGACGTTTCGAGCTTTGGTCTTCGTCCTTCAGAATTTCTGGCAATCCATTTTCACCTTATGTTCCAGAGCTGTTCAGTGGTTCCCGACATGTCCACTGCATCCGAAGAGAGAGCGATTGATTCTTTGATGACTTGTTTAAGGTTATTCATGATTAGACAGTTAATGGCAGCCGGCCGAATCTATCGGCTGCCAAAGTGCATGCCCCGGATCTTCCTAGCGTCTTCCGGCTGTGTACACGAAACGGTAGGACCCCCACCAACCATTTCCTCGGCAGGCCAGATGAACGAACCGAAAGTCGTTTTAAACGAATCATGAAGCTTTTGGTGCTGCCAGCGGCGTGCACAGCCTTTTGTCAACCCACCTTGCTTTTACTACCTGTCCTCCCTGATTTCGCAAAGCCGATCAATGAGCTTACGGTGACCTCCACAGAGTGCGATCTTCATGTCTTCAGTGTTCGGTCCATTGTGGAAACAATAACGCTTCCTTCTCCTTACATCAGGTTCGATTGGATGATGTCGTTATCGTCTAATCAGTTCTGGCGTTTCTGGTGCTGGATATGGATTGTTTCAATGGCCATCGTTGCGATCTGTTCCTTAGGATGTCGCCAGCTACGGTCGGGGTTGGGAATACAGAAGTATCTCTGGAAAGAACGGTTATTATATGTTGAAAGTTGTCTTCGTCTCCGAATATTCCCCTCTTCTCACATTCAGCCTTGTTCGTTGACAGACTGATCTACAGTGATCGAACCAGCAAACGTAAATAAACAGTTTGATTAAGAGCAGCCACTTGTCTGTGTCACATCCTGACAATACTTCATGATGCGTACTTTGTGAATATTGCACTCTCGCACGCGCTTATAATCAGGCAACCAGGGATGACCGGTTCGTAACTGAGTCCAGATCGACTCACGGCATCCAATCGAATTCGGATGTTTGCGATAATCTATTCGTCAGTACCACATACGTGAAATCATATCGTGTGGGTAAAGCATGGAGCACTATTCGTGAATTAGGATTCTATCTTCTGTGTGCGTGTTTTCAATTGATTGGGCAAGTATGTGGGGCTAAAAATTTGCCTGTAGGGTGTAGTAAAACCCTTTTGACTTGGCTTAGTGGCATTCGCAAACTAAATCTACCCGCAGTTTCGAACTGACCTCAGGCATTGTATAAGTAGTCGAGTGTATTATGTGATTGCACGGGAATTCCCATTCTATCTGACTTGCTTACTTAAAAGATGTTCTTTGAGCGCTGGTTTCCGAACGCCAGTATCACTGAAACGTAAGCGTTATGTTATGTGTACTTCAGCAATAACGCTGGGGTTTACCGGTATCTTTGGACGAACAGACTATCAGCTGTTTAGCACATCAGTCCCGTTTCACAGGCTTTTCCTGCACATACTCATTTCACATATACCCACCTATTTCTTGTCAGTTTGCTTGTGTGCGTTGGGTTGGAAGCGACAGTTTAGTGGGCAGTTTATGACTTGAACTTGAGGTGTATGTGTGCCTTTTGTAACTGCCGCTACGGTCTGTGATCGCGTAAACAGAACGAAATAACGGTTAGTGATACGGCGGATAACGGTAATGAACGACGGACTACGGAGTATACGCGATTAATTCGTAACTTCCCGGCCAACCCAACCACCCGAGGCTAACGCATGAACACAGGGAAAAGACTGGCCTTCAAACAGAGCTTCTTTATGTCGCTCAGTCCGAAGACAACATGGTTGTAACATACAAGCCGGCCGTTTCTACTCTGACTGTCCGTCACACTTGTGAACCAACTTTAGGGCGAACGTGGAGACACCGGGGGACAGCGTTCTTCCGAAGGAGGGGTTCCAACAACAATCCTGTAAAAGGAAACAATACACAAGCATGAGCCAAAGGCCCAGTAAGCCATGCACACGACTTACACAAACGAAAACTAAAACGGCGTCAACACAGCAGCACGCTCTGTTACACAATTCAAATTCAATCCCATGCGCGCTTTCTGGTTTCGACTGTACGTTACATGGTCACAAACCCATTCATACTTATAGGGTTTGGGAACGGCAACAAAGCAAGGTCGAAAAAAATGAACCAGACAAGTCCAGACTGTGCAGTGTAAGCATGTAATCGGGATGGCAACACATTCGGCACGAAGGGTAAGGACGCTCGTGAAGACCGTAGAAGTACATGACCATGACAACTGTGAAGGTCATCGACAAGTGTACTTTGTTGGTCTTTTTGGAACACAATATTTTCGGAGAACTGGCGACTTTCCCGACAATGCCGTATTCAGTTTTTTCTGGTGAAACAATCATGTTGGAAGTATTTTAAAGCCGAAAATACATTAACTAATTGAATTGGTGACAATATGAACTGTCATGCTTTAGTTTCCGGTTGGGGAGGCTTGTTAGTTCCCAGTGGATTTCTTAAGATTTGTGTCGGACGTTATGATTCTAAGTCAAACGATTGACCTCAGTTATCTCAGCTGCAAACACCAATACCGTGTATAAAGTGGCGTGTGGATTAACTTTACGAATCGTAAAACTTGTACGATGGAGCGAATCTTATGGGTCTGCAACCATCTACTGATGAGTGTGTTCTTTTAGTATAGTGTTCTTTCTTGGCGTATGTTGTGTCAAACCATCGCTGCTTCGTCGTTGTTGTCTTAGTACTGAGGTCTGTTGTCGGGTGTTTCGATATACAAACAGGTTTTCACATCTGGGTTCATTCTTGCAGTTTTTGACAAATACGTGTTTTAGCAGAGGGCCGGTACGGCGCTTATCACAATGTTGGACGATACAATGTACCAGGATGTCTATTGTGCTGGAGGCTACTTGGCACAAATGAAATGTCTTATGGTGATTAACTAACTGGTTCTGACAGTTTGTATGTAGTACCAGCTCGATTACGTTTTACAAGCCTGGGTTGATTATGGCATTGTAAAAAGACGATGACATGTTCCACTATTGTTGTTGAATTCCGACTTACATCAAAACTTGGCTTCGTAGATAAGTGTTTATTCGGGTGCTTGGTAAATACTACACATCATTGATTATCTTTTCTCCCCAGTTGTGGTTGGTTCATCTAGGTTTTGCCAGATTCGATATCACATTTGAAAAATGTTTTCTATCTGTAGATTACAGTGCATTTGATGTCATATAATGTACTAGGTTAAATGTGACTGAATGCCCTCAGCCGATGCAAACCCAAATGGATGGGTGTGACGAGGCGCATCTCATAACGAAGTAGCCAAGACCAATCACGTCATACCGATAGATCAATCTAGTCTCGGGTGGACGATCCAGTAGTGGGCAATCGCCCAACCCTGACCGGCGAGCCACCTTGAGCTCAGCACAGAACACAGGTTTGACTTCTTATGTTGAGGTTCTTAATCCCGCACTAAAGTCTGAGAAGAAACTGTACATATCAGGATTATGGTAATTGACTATTATCGAACCGCTCTTTTCTAGACAGCAGCATTGTAATGAACCAGGGCTCGAACCCTTATCTCAAGTTTGTGGGTTGCTATCGCTGTCGCCTTTTTCGGCTAATATGCTTAATTAATATGAAGCAAGATTAAGTTTTCTTATTTGTGAAGGTTCTTGGTTTTGTCAAAACACTTGTTTATGAAGCCGAATAAAGCGCAAATGTCTTAAACTGAAATTTTTGTGTGATACTGAATAGATCCATAGGGGATTACAGATTGGCGGAAGCTAATATATACTTATGCACCTCAGATAATTGTGGACGGTTTAGAAAGAAAAGACAAGTTGGGATATTGTTCTAGTGTCAGAGGGTCGTCAATAGAATGTCCTCGAAAGAGAGTGTCAGAGAATAACGATCGGGATAGATATCTAACCACTGCCCGTCAATCACAACAATCGCGCTGCAACATACAGCAGACAACAGTCGGCTAGCATCAACAGGGGTCACAGCTGTTTGACTTTATAGCTGGATTTGTTTTGTTGTAGACGAAGTAATAATTGACTGTCCGCGACACTCACAAGATTAAGTTTAGACAAATCGAATTGAGGAAAAGATGGTGAAGTGGTAAAATCGCCGGCCGATTAAATTGTTGGGGATCCAAGCCTTGGATACCTCAACCATTCTTATTTTGACGATCGTGAACAGTATGTATCCTATACGCTACAGTATGTCACAGAAAAACGGAGGCATCATTGTGTGAGTAAGAAAGTGTAACATAGCGACATACCACAGATTAATGGTGCAGCGCAGCAGACTTACTTGGGCCGCATTTTTGAAATCTCCATAGGCTTTTATCGGTTGTGTTTTCCAACTCAGAACATGTTTTGCAGTCAGATCAGGAAGTACTATATCAACATTTCTGGCGATTTCTGAGGATTATTTCAAGATGGCCTAATAAAATAGGGTTATATGGATGTTATAATCTCTTTGTGATCAGAGGTGTGTTATTTGCCAACTGACTTTGCATCACATTTCCCGATAGGCCACTCGGAGAAAAGACCGTAAGGTAACTGGATAATTTACAGATAACTTTAAAACAGTGCGTCGCTGAATCTCAGTTTTTGTGTTACATGAACAGTTTCTTATAAGTCATGATATTGACAAATTTTTTGACTTCCATATAATCTTAACGAGTCAATGACAGAAAACAAAACGACCATTTAAAACTATTAGACTGCACTACGGATATGCGTTTCTTAATAGACTCGACAGGACACAACTTAAATGTACATTGGAAAGGTCATCATGTGACATACGTGTATGCCAAACGAGGAGTCTGTATATACTAAGATCTGGGCGCCTACCGAATGGGTTAGAGGAGGATGAACAGTAAACTTGGTATTAAGTAGAAGTTGTATGCTATCTAAGTCCGTCGCACGACGAAATACGTCTATTTTTTCTTTTGGGCAGATGCACCTGGGCATACATGAGGTCATCAAATGACCAAAAAGGTCAAGGTACGATGTCAGTTATTTTCTGATAGGTTCATGTCCATGTCAGTAGTAGAAGAGGGCAACTTTCACTTCTGCCCAAACCAGGCAAACGTCGTGTCTTTCGGTTGACATCTAATGCAAACGAGAGTTATTTTATGTTGAGGTCAGCACTTACGCTAGACATCCTCGCAGTACCGTACAAACAACGTACCATGCCTGTGAAACATTAGGTGACTTCGTGGTTTGCCGCAAGTTGTGCGTATTATCGTACGGATCTGCGCTCACTTCAGTGAACGTCCTAAAAATGAGCCGCGTAAGACTAATGGGCATATTGGTTTCTGATATTCATAAGAAGATGCGGCTGGTTATTTATATTTGGCTGCGTAAAGAGATCGTACAAGCACATAATAGAGCTTCCCTCGTGCATGCTAACTGTAATATTCGTGTAAGTGTGCTATCAACGGTAAGCCTCGCGGGCTGTAACAACGGTAATGGGAACTCGACTCAGTAGAAGTATATACTATTTATCCCATTTACAAGCTGTAACGTAATTCTTATGTGCGTGAACGAATCAGTCGTTGAAAGCGCGACCAATCGGAACACAGCTTGAGTCTCGATACGAGTTTGGGAGTACATAGACGGTCTTGACGCGTGTACAACAGTAACTGTATACGGTCACCACGTGATTACTTATCTTTGGGAAAACTAACGGCCCGAAAATGGCATACTTTCTAACAGGACTTGAATCGATGAGGACGGCTCGTAAGTTTAATGTCTGTAGTAAGCTTTACTAGACAGTGATTTGGTATCGCAGTTTGAATCAAATTTCGGGAATACTGTGCCACCCAGTCTTCTAACCGAATTCCTGTGATCATCACCAGAGACAACGATACATCAGTGGTTCGCGCTGATGCTTAAACCGCCATACACCCACGAAGAAGAGCGCAAGCGAGGGGTGTTACATTAGTCAACTTGTTCTTGCAAGCAAAGAAAAACAAACTGATAATGCTGGGAATGTAATTTAACCATCAGCTACCGTTGTTGACAGCCTTTAGGTTCAGATAGACTCTTCATTCGGCCTTTCGAACTAAAGAACTGGATTCTAATTAGAACTCGTTAATGGTGCACGACAATGGGGATTTGAATTCCGACCCTTGTTCCTGTTAGACAGCCGTTGGTCCGCTGGCTGCACGTTAGGTTCAACTGAGTTATCATATACGTCAGTCACTTATTCATCTGTACAGTCACCTCTTCTTGTGACTACCGTCCAGATTGCCAGGTAACATCGGAAGGAAGGAGCAGTTCCCAACCAGACTGTGTGCTAGAACGTTCCAGTGGCTGATGTTTCGTTGGACCCCGGGCTGATGAGTAGTTTCATTTCAGTAGCTCCGTAGCGATCATTTATAAACATTTTTCTCCAGCGCTGCTCAGTCTGCAAACGTGGTGTAAACCGGTATGTTGTACCTATAGGTGACGGCTATTCACATCGATTCACTAAGAAGTTCTATAAACCGGTTCGCTGGGGACTGATTGATTAAAGTGTCCATAAGATCTTAGTGGCTGTTGCCTTTGCATAGTATGATGTGTCTGCCAATATAGAATCATCATAAAACTACCAAGTAGGTCTCTTATTTTGCCTGATCATTAGTGTCATTTTACGAATTGTTCGCATCTCAACAACCAGTTAACCTAGGCTTGTCTTCGTTAGCCAAATCACGGCATCTACCAGTAGCAACGTGGATACGAATTGTTTCACACCGATAGAAAACAGGTTATTAATGTAGGCTAAACTTAGCGAACAAAGGTGAACCAGTCGGTACCGTACCAAGTGTTATCGCAACTGTGATCTACGCATTAGCCTGTGCCAGTCATCCCGCGGCACTTACTGTTGACACTGTAGTTGTGGTCCAATGTAACCCACGCTAACATCTCCGAATCGCGGTCACGATTTCGTTTGGCAACGGAGGCTAATCGTGCACACTTGGAGCAATTCGCATTGAAATACAAACGTCTAAGAAGTGACCTATTTGCAACAAATTAAAAATCTCCACCTATTTAGTCATCTACTAGTAAACCTCCTCCCCCTAATCAGGAACGAACGATTAATGGGTCACTCTTTTGAATTTGAGTTTCAAATGAACAGACTGTTGTGCAAACAGAAGGTTTTCTCATACGTGGTCTGCCCACTATGGAACGCACCACCTAATTTTGTGATCGTGGCTGGCTTGGTGGAGATGAACAAATTACGCTATGAATTCCACACATCGTCGTCGGTTGTGAACGTGTGACTAATGTGTGTTGTATAACATGCAGCTTCGCTTGTGAGTAGTATAGTGCGTACATTCGGGAACTAAAGGGCAAGCTCAACGCCAGGAAGACGAGGACCAGAAGCGACTATTGGAATAGTGTGTACGCACTATGGGGAACGTGTCACCAAGGCGAATGACAATGTACTGCTACCCAATGTGTGTGATACACACCAGTCATGTAAATAAGCGTATGCGTTCGTTGTCCTGTTTTTAGATAACCTGTACGGGGTTTCATGCAATAGACAACTTCGCAGTCCAAGCGTCTTTTGCGGTCACAACATGTGGAACCAAAAAACAACAAAACCTAGATGTCGAAAGTACAAATCAGGTTGTATCGTAATTGATACTCAAGAGACAGCTCATGGCATGCAAAGATTAACAGTCAGTTGTTTACGAACACATAGAACTGGATGCTGATGGGAAATCAGTAAGGCTTCGGCACACTGTAAACCTTCACCGGGACTGTGAACGATAGTGCTGTACTGATTTTGTGACTTGTTGTCGATAATTGTTGCGCGGTAGAACATAATGAACGCTTGAAACCAAGGCCCAAGGAGCATATCTCAGAATCGTTGAGAGATGCATGATCCCACATTAACATTCAGGTAGGACGAGACGCCGTTTCATCCATCATAGATTCTTACTTATGTCCAAACCCTGTTGATCTGCCCGTTCTCGGTTTTCAAAACAACTGGCTGTCATCATCACATTTGTGAGCATCACGCACGATCCACTTCGATTTCTGCCTCTGAGTTTATGTTCTGACCGACGAGAGTGTGCGAAATGAATTCATATCATAATACCGGTCTCCCGTCAGTTGTTTTCAAACGGCTCAATGAAACTGAGTGTTGTCGATTTTAAGTTGAACATCACTCACATTTGATCGCAGCTGTCGCATTCCCATAGACTTTCCAGTCGGCCCCTTTCGAAAAGAAGCACTAGACTCGAGTTTCGCTCATCAGTAGTGCATATCCTTGCCACTGCCGGGACTAGAACTCCGGCCATGCTTTCATGAGGCAACCGTGTTTACCACTGCGCCATTGACCTCATTGAACAAGGGTACGATAAGGGCATCCTTAAATTCTTGCGGCATCACTTCGTGCTCCCAGATGGAGTGAACCAGCTGGAGCAGTGCACGTTCCAGCGCCGGTCCGCCATTCTTCAGGATCTCACCTGGCAGTCCATCTTCGTCTGCAGCCTTCCCGTTGCGCAGTTGACCAATCGCTCTCTGCAATTCTAGTAAATCCGGGGCGAGAGCAAGTGAAGGCTTGATGGCCTGTTGCAGACAGGCTGTTCATGGTCACCCAGTCAATGATAGCATGGGTTGTTTGGTAGGCCACCAAAGTGTTTGCGTCGGACCTTTATGATGTCCTCTGGCTGCGTGCACGAACAACCGTTGTCCCTGTTTACCAGTGCTTTGCTGAATCGATGTGCCGAATATTGCTTTGAGCTAATCGTAGAACTCCCTATGTGATCCGTTCCTTGATAAATTGCCACATACCCTCAGGGGTAGTGGATAAAGGCGCGTCGTGCAGACGAGCGGCAACTGCACGCTGGAAACAGTCTTTATCTCACAGTTCTCCAATCGTTTGATATCCAACTTCTGCCGTTGTCCGGAAGATCTACAATAAACAGACTTGCGTACATGGATAAATAATTTAGTCCTGACCAGCCTATGATCTGTGCTACATTCAGCGCCGCGCATCACTCGCGTGATACGCACTTCACGAATGTCGCGCAATCACGTAGTCAAGCAAATGGTGATGACCACTTCGTGGATGGGTCCACGTCGTGATGTCGCTCGCATCCAGCTGGAATCGGGTGTTCGTGATAGCCAGCTCGTGAGTAGCACACAGGTGGAGCAGACGATCACCGTTCTCATTGACTGAACCAATGCCGTAGGGTCCGAGGACTCCCGGCCAAGCTACTGAGTCGCGCCCGACTCGAGCGTTCAAGTCACCCAGAACAAACAGTCGGTCACTCACTGGTGTCGACCGGATTGTGACGGACAGCTGATCATAGAACTGGTCCTTTGTATCATCAGTGTGACACATAGTTGGACCATAAACACTGATAAATGTGGCACACTTACCTCGACCGAGTCGCAGGCGCATAGACAGCATTCGAAGGCTGGTGCCGTGCGGTTCGTCTATCATCAAAGCATTGAGGTGATAGCGATTGTGAACAGAAATCATGCTCCCGAGCACCGTCCGCCGGGTAACCTAAGGTGTACTCAGCGCCGCAAATACTAGACAAGAGACGACAAACGTGCCAGACGAACTTCAATAGATCCAACCAGGGTCTTGGAAGCACTTGCCTTTTCTATACAAACCCATGAATGCTATCGAAGGATAGGGCACTGAGGATTCTGAAACAACTAATCACATACTAGAATTTTCTTCTGTCATGCCTTTCCAGAAGACACAGCGACCTGATGTCACGTTTTACAACACCTTGCTGCGTTTTCACGAATACTTGTCTTATGTGATTATCTGATCCTGAAGATGTATTGGTTACTATGCCTTTCGGCCACACATCTCGAGGGGCTGATATGTCACAAAGGGGTACGATGACCCTGCCTGTTAATCACGTGAGGCAGTAAACCACTTGTGATAAGCTTGCGATCCATGCAGGTATTCACGTCGTCACTGTTTTCAAAATACACAGGCGAGATGTTCGGCTTGCCTTCAACCCTTTGTATAACGCTCGTCTTTTAGAAAACCCCAATTCGACCGAAGCAATAGCAGATCATTCGGTCTCAGTACCTTCGGATTCTGAGGATCATCATAGACAGGCAAAAGCGGACGATTAATTATTCGTTCTACCTTTTCAATGTAGCTAAGCAGCGCCTCCTTATTCATAACCTGCTGATGAGTGATGGGCGTAAATACTCGCCGGATGGTTATCATTCTTTCCCATCTCCCATCTCGATGGCTGGTTTCGGGTGGGTTAAAGTGCCAGTCAATTTCTCGAACTAGCAAGCAATCAGCTGTATTTGTTTATCAAAACTTGCAGCTCCTCTTCAGCTCTGAATCTCCTCCTACAAAGTTGGTGCCTTTGTCATTATATATAGCATCCGGAACACTTCACCATCATGAACGAATCGGTTGACAGTGAGTGGGCAACCTCCAAAGGGATAGCATGTGTCTGAAAACAAGTAAATACACAGCCGTAGCACTTGTGTTCGCTTCTACCTATCTTGACTTTGAACGGACCAAAGTAGTCCACTCCAGTATACCGGAATGGATACCCGTCAGCAGTCACTCTATTTATTGGTAATGGAGCCATTAGCTGCTCACACGGTTTCGAAAAAAGTAATTTGCATCTGTAGCACTTGTTAATCCCGCACCTGACTTTCGCCATCTTCTTTAACAACCAAAATTTCGACCGAATAGATGTAAGCACATGTGACTTTCCACATCATGGTAATGTTTAATTATAAGCCCTGTGACTGTGCCAAACGAAGGTGAAATAACAGGTTCTGTGTCGTTTTGTTCAACGCTATCACTTGCTCTTATCCCAAGACACAGTAAACCGTCTATTAGTACTGGTCGCAACCGAGACAGGCGGCCTATACGTCTCCTGTCAATGGGGTTAGCACTGGGATATTTCAGGTCATCTGAAAAACATTTTTCTTGTACAAGCATGATTAACTTACCGATTGTTCATTCTAGTTCGAACC
>LOND01001058.1:21991-41864 GCA_014220965.1 Paragonimus kellicotti
CTTTGGTGAGCAAACGAAGCCAGGTACCATGTCATTGCCTTCACTAATTTTAACCAAATGGAATATCGTGGTACCAGATATCCAACAATGGGGTTCACTGCATACACATTCTCAACAGTTAAAACACGTCTAACTTTGCATTCCTCGTCTGTCAGTGCTGTGGAAAAGGATAACTTCGGCCGGCTGCTCCTGTGAGAGCGTTAGAATCTGTGGTCCATGAAGCCAATTGTCCGTCTCACGTGAAGATGAATGTGAAGCCTTCCTCGATGCTACATCGGCCCGGTTCATCAGAAGGCACGTCTCCACTGTGATGAAGTGGTATACTCACATATTAATCTCACTCGGTTTGCAACGAATATTGCAGAATGCGACGATGTATTGCGAATATACTGTAGTACTATCATTGAGTCTGTCCACAGAACTACGCGGTCGATGCGCATTCTCAGTTCGTCCATACGGAGCCTCATCAGTCTTGCTGCGAAGACGGCCGCCGTGAGTTCGAGCCTTGGGATGAAAACTCTTTTACGTGGGGCCATCTTTGATTTGCCTAGAATGAAACAACACTTAACCGAACCGCCCGACGGTGTCAGCCTAATATAAACGACTGTACCGTATCCTACCTCAGATGCACCATAAAACAAGTGCAATTCTAGTCCCACGGCAGTAGATATGTTTGGAAAACACGAGCGCCTAATTGATTTAACAGTTCAGATATTTGTCATCCAACTCTCCCAGGTTAGACGATCGGCTTCTTCTATTAAACTATCCCAACCAAGACCTCGACTGCAAAGTCTTGCAGCTTACGACGAGTTAAGTAGCATTGGAGCAACTATTCCCAAGGAAGCAACACACTTGAAGCACGTTCACAATCTGTCCAGTGTTGTCTTCACCAAAGCCCAGACAGAAGTGTTATCAGTGGGGCTGAAATTTAGGATCCCTCCTAAACACGCTGAGAGATTACAAACGCAGGTTCAGTTTGAGAACTTGTACGATCAGGTGAAGAATTTGGAGCCCACAACGGCGGAAAATGCCAGCTGGTTTAAGGCCAAACTAGTGGACATTTCACATGGGTTCCTGTCATCACCAATTCGACAGCAATGTTGTTTCACATCTGAACACTATCAAGCTATCAAGCAGCTGAAAGAAATGGAGGACATTGTGTTCTTAAAACCGGATAAGGGCTCTGGCATCGTGATCATGCACAGGGACGAGTATGTCAGAAAAATGAACACGATTCTGGCCGACCAAAGCAAATTCAAGCCGGATTCCACACCGGAAAATCATATGCTGGTAGAAAAACAGATCGTAAAACAGCTGCAAATACTGCAGTTACATGGGTTCATCAACGAAGCACAGTATAGACAGTTAAAACCCAGTGGAAGTCAAACGCCACGTATGAGAGGCGCGCCAAAATACACAAAAGAGGTGTTCCACTACGCCCCATCTTGGCGATGGACAATTCACCTTACCACAAGCTCGCTCGATGGCTCGTTGATGTACTTAACCCAGTTCGGAAATTGTTGTCACCACACTGCGTCAAGGACTCATTCGAGTTAGTAAACGTCTTAAAGGAGGTTTCCGTGAGTTCGAAAACAATGTATTCTATCGATGTGCAGTCTTTATTCACTAATGTTCCCCTGCATGAGACTGTAAATTTTCTTTGTGATTTTATTTCAGTTCAGAATATTCAATTGCCTCTTCCTCTTGAGTATATCAGGGATCTCATTCTTTTGTGTACAGAAAACATTCGCTTTGAGTTCGAAGGAGTTGCTTTTAAGCAAATTGACGGGGTAGCCATGGGCAGCCCACCAGGCCCAACCTTAGCGGATGTTTTTCTTGGAATGATTGAAAGACAATTTTTGATAAGATTTCCATGACTACTTTATACAAAAGGTACGTCGATGATATATTGATTTTTACTGAGAGTGACAAGTTTCTTCCATTCTTTAACTTTATGAACTCCATCCATCCAAATTTGTCTCTTACTTACGAAACTGAGCGAAGTTCCATCAGCAGACGCATCTTTGACATCTGAGGATCCCTTCGAAAAACTTCGAAGCGTGAAGGACTTCCTGAGACTACAGCGCGAGGGCTGGCCGTGTTGACATTGTAACACCATCAGATACGATGGGTTCTCCAGTCTGGATTCTTTTGGGCTTTCGTCGACCGTGCATTGTATACACAATGGATGCACGCGATTGAATAATTCGGACGATCCGAATTCAGCAATGCCTTGAAATCTTGTTAGTTCAAGTACTGTTCCTTCGCTTCGACAATTCCAATAGCGCTTATTCAGACGGTCGGGTTAACGGGACTATCTTCCAAGTCCAAAAAAACGTCAGAAAAGGCGATCGAAAGGATTGGAATTTATACGGTACTGTTTAATAAAATTACAACAAAGGTACTATCTCACCTTGAATGTGAATCAACCGGGTACACAAATTATCCAGCAAAGGAGTTCAAAATGGAGTAACTAAACACGAGTTCACAAATAGCCACCAGTCAACGGGAAATGACTCATTAAAACAATCGGGTGCAGATGAAGATGAGAACGTGTCAAACAATACCAAGAAGGAAGTTTTAACAGATAAGCAATGATAGTTATAAAAAGGAAGAAAGCAAACATTTTATGTGCAGTTATGGTACAAAATTCATCATGATCGTTTACTGCACACAACAAAGACAACTAAAGGCAAATTAAGGATCGGCTTTCTACAAACAAACCAAACATACCTCAACGGATTCATCGTTCCGCATCATACCAGACAAAAGACGACAAACGTACCAGACGAACTTCAACAGATCCAACAGAGTCCGATCGTGATGGTTAATTGAGCTGCATTCAAATGTGAATGGTGTATGATTTATTTCAACCGAATTCTATCTGACATCTCAGTAGTTTCAAAATCTATCATCATCAACATCATTTCGGTTGCTAACGGTATTCCTGTAATCATGATGTGTCGTGTGTCGATTGTTTTAATCGGCTTGCGCCTTTTCGAAACACCTTGCACATTTACAGATTTTCCAATGGTCGACAGGCTTTTTCTCACTATCCGTTGGCTTTGTGGCAATATCGGATAGCATCTTTATCAGTCAAGTTTTTCATACTTAATTTGGCTGGAAAAACATTTTGTGATTAGTAGCGTTATATATTTCCGTTACAAAACAGAACCACGTAAATTTTATTATCATGCATGGAATGTCTGGTTGCATATTATTTCAACCGTTAATGTGAAACCGCCCTCGTTTATTATGACACGAACGTCCTTGACAGCCTTATCGTTAAATTTCGACTCCACAGACCCCGGGTTGAGCTGAATTTCAAGAGCACTAGCAGCAAGTTCCCTGTATTTCTTGGTGTTGAGTTCGAGATGCCTCGCGATCGTTCCTCAGTCTTTTCCCGTTAAAAAACTCTAAAATGCGACCTCTATTTCCGTCGCTGATTATTCAACAGACCCTTTACTACCTTACGAAGCCGATGACTTCGGTTTTCTCTCCGTTCGCCCTGTGTTGTTGTTCTGAGAATGCTGCGATTCCCAGTCACCTGGTATTGAATGTCAGTTAGTCTCTAATGCATAAATGGTAAACTCGTACGCTGCTGGCTTGTGCAAATGAGCATACACACACAGGCGTATAGTCAACACTGTTGTACGTGCACTCATAGTCTCTACCACACTAGCTGATGCGAGATTTCCGAGACATATATATGACCTTTATATGAGTCTACCTGGATCAAAAGAAATTTAGTCGGTTGGGCGGGGATATGCGTCATCGAACTATCTCTGTTAAACGCGAACTGCTGTAACAGACCACTTTGTTTTGATAAATAGATGTCGAAAGCATGCGGCTCAATTTGTTAAATACAATATACTATGCTGACAATCTCGCCACGCTTTCTCACACAGACGAACGGTAAACGATTTGATAGGCAAACAGATTAATTGATTAAACGACATGGTTAACTGTCCCTGCGATGGGTTAACTGGAAAAAACAAGTTGATGCCCGGAATGTCTCCAAAGTGTAATAGTATAATCCAGCAGACTGCTTCAAGCAACAAGGTTATCGAACATCTAGATGAGTAGAAAAAAGAGGTGTTCATAAAACTACAATTCAGGGGAGACTATTTGTCCACTATACTGCGTCATCAGCTTCAGTCAGCTGTGAATCGCACATACCCTGCAGCTGAATTGCGCCTCTTATCATCAACTCGGGGAGTTAGTTATGGAAACGCTAGACGTGACACACCTAACTATTCTGTCTCACATGTCGTTTATCAGTTCACTTGCAGTTGCAATGACAGTTATATCGGCAGAACGGACCGGTGTTTGCGTCAACGTATGGCCGAACACCTCCCAAAATGGTTGATTCAGTCTGCTGAGCGAACGGACAGTCAAAGGAGCAACCGAACGCGAAACCCGGCGTCGTCAATTGCGAAGCACATTTTGGAGACAGGTCACAACGTCGACCCAACCAGGTCGTTCACTGTGTTGCTACGGCACCCAAACCCCAAAATTCTGGCCATCAGTGAAGCTGTGCTGATCAAACAAAGAAAGCCAGTGTTGTGTGCGCAAAAATTGATGGTTCACACCGTCCACCTCCCTGGTAACGGCCTTTTGACCCAAAATTCACTCTGTTCAACTATTGTTGCCACGCGCCTTTGTTATATATTCTGTTTGTATTTAGTATGCGGCTGACGAGATAAATCGAAATGTTAACATCCCGCAATGTTTGTCTTCTTGCTGTTTTGACAAATAAAACACCGTCTGCTGAGTCTGACTGTATTCCGACGTTGTTCTAACGACTGAGCGACGAAGTGTATACAGTCCGTAAGGTCGTGGTCACCTCTGCACAGGGAACAACGGGCAGGCTGGTTATTCAAACTGGTGGCCGTCACGTTAGCATGACATCTGGACCTCTTGAGGTCAGTTGCATCCAAAGTGCTAGGAGTAGTGGGCTTCGGATCGGACAACCTAACTAGTTGGCCATATTCACTACTAGCTACAGATATTCTTTTTTTATCAATAAAGACTCAGTCGGCAAAGATGGGCTCCCTTCTAGAAGTCATTATGTTGTCAGCCAGATCAGCCCATCTTTCCTGTAGGCCTCTGGGCAATCGTTCAACCAACCGGATCAAATTAGTAGATCCATTCAACTCCCCCGACCTACCCAATTGGGACAGTGTGATACTACACGCTCGCATTTGGGTGGCTAAACGCCTGAGGCCATCCAAGTCAGAAATACCTAACTTAGGACCACCAAACAGTTCCTGAGTTACCGACTGAACGATCTGATGTGGGCGACCAAACTGACTTGTGAGTATGTCTATAGCTTCTTTATATCCTGACGACCCAGGTAAAAGCACACAATGCTCAATGGATTCCTTCGCTCTACCACGGCAATAATAAATCAAATATGAAAGCTTCTGGTTGTCATCATTCAACCTATTTGCTACATTATTTTCGAAATTTCTAAGAAACCCATGAAAGCCTCGTGGCGATCCATTGAATGGTTCGACCTCGAGCTTAGTCAGACCTACACCCGGAATTAGTGACTCTTTCAGCGTCCTGACAACGTTACTCATCTGATCGGACTGGGATGGTGTTGTGTGTGTGTGTGTGTTGTATGTGTGTGTACATCCATTACAGTGACACAACGTTCACCTCGTATCTGATTGGCTACTAACACTCGCGTGATACATCGCGACTATGATTGGTTTAATTCTAACTCGTTCACTGGTTTAATGTTGGAGACAGTCGCCAACGTATTGCGGAAAATGGCTACCCGGATCGTTTCATAACCCGGAACATGATTGTGTCTAAGCCACGGAGTCAAATTACCACGGTAGAAAAGAAGGCTGTTTTCATCCGCCTCTCTTTTAATAGTGATATTTCAACGGACACTCAACCGTCAATTTTGTCAGACTCTATTTCTAACAACGCTAAGCAGTTGGTTCACCACATCCCCTGCTGATTTGAAACCTCGAAGACAAACTCCCTGTCCTCGACTTATTCATGATTGTGTACTGATTCTCCTGCTGTTGTACGACGGAATATTTAGGTCGTCAAAACGGATCAAAGAACATCGTCCAGCGTAGTTGGGGTAGTGTTCTATCAAATCCATCAACAATGCAGTCGTCGCACATACAGATCACCGGGTTGACCTCACTCAGGCGTTCCGTGTTGTCTACAAAGTCCCGATAAACCACCCCAAACTGGTCAGACAACGGATGTTAGCCACTGCTGAATCGATCGCCATCCGATTACGCAATCCGATTTTGTGTTCACACAAAAATTCGTACAAGCCCTGCAGTTGCCGTGGCCAAAGGTCACACCATCAGTCTGCATGCCCATCCAAACTCCATCCGATAACTATGACGTAATGATGGGTGGAACTCCAAACCACTCATCATTAACATTGGTGATTTGCCCTCCGAGTGATTAACCTACAGATACCTTGATATTTTATAACGCTCCACGTGATTGAGTGACATTCTGCTAAGCATCTGCCTTGTTTACATACTGTTCTGATTTCGGTGACTGTATTGTATTGATTGTACTATATTGATCTGATAATGAGTTATCGAAGACAATTGTTCGTCACAGTTTTCCTTCTATGTTTATAATCCAAAATCCTCCGAACAGCACGACTAACTTCCTGGTAGTTACCAATCATGTGATATGCATACTCTATGATTCGCAACCGCACATCCCACTGTTTCAACGGAAGGCATTGGTGTTAGAAGAAATTGGCTGTAGCCAGTTAATTTTTCCGATTACCTCAGATTCAGTAGGGTTCGTACAACAAATATAGACTACAACAGTTTCTAGCTTGCCTAGGAGGTTAAGTCAGATTGAGTATGTGCATTTCCATTCCTCGTATTGATGACGTCGTCTCTGTCTCCAGTGAATCTGGTAAACTCACACAAAAAATCAACTTCGGGCTGGTATGTAGTCGTAATCCGGACTTGTTAACAGAGACCTTCTTTATGCCAGTTAGGATTTTAGCACAAGTTCCGGGTCGCTTGAAGGACATTCATCTAAGTGCACTTTGTTATTAAAATAATAAAATTAGCGCGAATCTGACAAATGTTCGTTTTGTATCCTAGATGGTCACACGCTTTTCAGCTTCCATGGTCAAATGTTTTGCACATGTTGGGTGCCTGATACCACTTATTACAATGCAATGATTTTAAAAGTCATTGTTCTCAGCTTGATAATGAAAACCAGCAAGCATAACACAAGTGAACCTTTGTTTTCAAGTTGAACATCACCCACAATTGATCGCAGCTGTCGCATTCCCATAGACTTTCCAGTCGGCCCCTTTCGAAAAGAAGCACTAGACTCGAGTTTCGCTCTCATTTGAGCTCGTCAGTAGGCAACCGTGTTTACCACTGCGCCATTGACCTCACATTAGGCACGACCGAATTATCATATGTGAACGCACAACCACTTTCGCTTGTGAGTAATGATCAGGTTGCCCGATCGTCTCGAGAGGAGACACAGTTACTGCCTGTTAACTCCAATCGATAACCCCGCGATTAGGACTTGCTAGGCAGGTCGAAATCTCCGATCTCATTAAACCTGCTAGGCGATATTCCAGATTACTGGTGAGTAGTCGAGGATTTGGTTAATTTCAAGTTGAACATCACCCACAATTGATCGCAGCTGTCGCATTCCCATAGACTATCCAGTCGGCCCCTTTCGAAAAGAAGCACTAGACTCGAGTTTCGCTCTCATTAGAGCTCGTCAGTAGTGCATATCCTTGCCACTGCCGGGACTAGAACTCCGGCCATGCTTTCATGAGGCAACCGTGTTTACCACTGCGCCATTGACCTCACATTAGGCACGACCGAATTATCATGGCGCAGTGGTAAACACGGTTGCCTCATGAAAGAATGGCCGGAGTTCTAGTCCCGGCAGTGGCAAGGATATGCACTACTGACGAGCTCAAATGAGAGCGAAACTCGAGTCTAGTGCTTCTTTTCGAAAGGGGCCGACTGGAAAGTCTATGGGAATGCGACAGCTGCGATCAATTGTGGGTGATGTTCAACTTAAAATGAACCTTTGTTTATTGGTTGTCAGGTTAACCCAGGACAATCCATTGAAACAAGGATTGTAGAACTTTAAGAGCATTTACTGCACTATCTGGAGTAAAGTAGGAAATAATCTTACACTGACTTAATAGCAAATGCTTTGCGGTTCAGAAGCGGAATACCTAATTTTATGACAGCATCGGGCGAGTTTAGTGAGCTTCGCTAATCTAAGGAGCACCACTGATTTTTTCCACCAGCCATAAATTGTTTCGCCTCGCCTAATACTGCCACGATCAGAACACAATATTTCTGACTTCAACAGATTTATCAGTTGTGCTGAATGATAAATGTCGGTGGACATCCTCGCTCTCGAGTATGTAGTCAACCGGGTGTTTGGCTTCTCGTCCTTATACGACAATCTGTGAAGTGCTGTTGCCACCATGTTAGCCCGCGCATTCCTACATCTGTCAGATTTCTTCCATTTCCTCGTGTATACTACATTGTTGTGAAACGTGAGGAATCTACTACGTGTTATTTTATTTTTTGAGTGTACATGTAGTTGGCGCCTCGTTTTTAGGCCGTTTTCGTTTTTTCAGCACGTTTATTTCGCCAAACACCACCTCTGGTGTTGGTCTGTTTCGACTTCAAAGTCCGATCCTTGGAACGAGATAGAACGTCTCTTTTAAGTACACATTTTTTTGGTTTCGTCACTTTACGAGGTTCTTCTATTCTTCCAGCCGGTTCCGGGATCTGCTCTACGATTATTTCCGGACTGTTTGACTCTTCCTCTTCAACTTTCACATCGCCTGGGGTCCCAGTTCTCACATCATTATTTTTATTGTCGTTATTACTGTCCTGAATCTTCACAACCTGTGTATTAACGATTCTACTGGAGACGATCGGTGGTGACATTGACAAATTACGATTTGGGCTGGGCCAGAATTCACGAACGTTACTTACCCCGGGTCTTCGTTGTACGCTGGCAGGCATTAGATTGCCACCGCAGCTGGCTCTACTGTGGCTTTGCTTACGTTCGAAATTCTCCAAATTAACTTCATCTGGTGGCGGCATATTATCTTTAAAGCAGTCCTTTTTGGATCCGTTTGAATCTGGTGTGAAGTTCTCCGCATCTCCAACAGCGCCACTTAGGGGCATAATTTCCACTAGCCTTGGATATCCTAAATCATACAACTTCTCGGAATAATCCACCAGACCCATCGCATGACCAAGGATACCTATTTCTTGTCTGATTTCGTTTACTTGCGGTGCTTCCAGTTCGCATATTTCATTAGCATCATCTTCCAAAAAGTCCACCGGTATTGTTGGCTGTACGGTTAGAGTTTGTCTGTTGGACATACGCGAGAGTCCGACTGAGAGCCAGTACGGATGGATCATTGTATTGGCATCGAACTCGCCCGGAGGGAACAGAAAGTCATGCAGCAAACCAGTTTCAGCCAGTGAGGTAGTGAGTAACCGAAACAGTCGTTGAGCCTGTCTGTCCAAACAACGATTACGCACCCGTTCTAACCACAAAGTGAGAAGACACAGACATGCATCCCTATCGACAGCGATATTCAAGCGAGCCGCTTCTTTCTGTGGTCCAGACAATCGGTCTATCATGTCTGGACTCATCTTCCGTGTATTTCCAATACGGTTTGCCTTACGATTGACTAATTCCGCACTATAGTTAACGGGACCTTTGGGCATATACTTTTTTCGGAAGAAACCGGCCGCCATCACGTGTTCCAGAAGACCAATCAGACGATTTCCGCAATTCGAATAGCTTCTGCTGGCCCCTTTTCGTGCAAGACGATGGAATACTGAACACCAAATTTCGTCGTTTGGTGTGGCACTTCCAGACTCGCTCACAACAGGTCGAACATCATACACGCATGGATCGTAATAGCACGCCGTTGAACCGGTCGTGTCTGATATGGTACGAAAACTTATTGTCTGTAATAATCCGATAACATCTACTCCGGGGCGTGTGTTCAGCAGTTTCACGCAAAAATCCAATAGATCCACAAACCAATGGGTCGTTTCTCGCGTTGTTCCTAGTCTTTCAACGATCCCAATCGGTGCCTGTGGGTGAAAATTGGCCGTCATCAGTAAATTAAGACCTGCAAAAAATTCACGACGCACTGCAATTATAGCTGGATGCGTGGTTGAATATTCATCCATCACGAAAGGACCTGGTCGTGGTTTAGTACGTCGTACGTAGCAAGTTGCATTTACATCAATTTCTTGACGTGCACGAGCATGGATCCTCGTTCCAGATGTATCCAATAAAAGGCGTAGCACTGATCGCAATCGAAAATAAATAGCAATCGCCAGTGGTGTTAGGTAAAGAACAGTTTTTATGCTATACGCCGGCATTCCCGGACCTGTTCGGGCGTCTATATACAAATGTGGTTGATCGAATAGTTCAAAGTAGGCTGATAATAAGTTGGGCTGTACGTTGGCCAAATTGACCAAGTGATGGAGCCCATTCCGGCAACGCATTTGGTTGACAAGCCACCTTGTGACCTCATGGTCTCGAGGATAGTACTTCGGCAGGGAGTCCCTTGTGTTTGGCCCGATCTGCGACTCGGTATAATCACTCGATGGACGTTGAAGTCCGGTGCTATCAGTGGATGGTTTAGAGTCACGCCTGAACTGGTACGCCATCGATGACTAATTTGTTCCCCTCCACAGTCCAGGGATCGCTGCACTGGCTACTTATGATACGGCGTGTGTAAGTACCAATCAATGACTGATTGATCGATTCAAAAATTCTAGATCACCTGATCTGCTGTCTGTCTGCAATACTACACATCTCGGAAGACGATGGGATTACATGAGTACCAGGTCTACACCAGAAAAAATGTCGGACTCCGCGATTTTGGACGATGGCCATTTGAACTATAAGTGAAAGTGTTTTCAAACGGAGGTTAAGAAAAACACGTGCCCGTAGGCACGACTTCAAGGTGAACATTTGTCTGCGAATGCAAATGATATGCCAAAATCTAACACGAGATGCCAACAAAAACACTGTGCGAACGTTTAGCAGTCATCGTCCACAACAGTACGTCAAAGACTGATGCTTATGTTTGGCTGCTATACAATTATGAGAAGAAAACCTAGTCAAAGGATAAAAAACACGGAAGAGGAGACATTTAACCGGAATGGACATTAATACGACTCAGACGTCGCACGTATTCGTATGAGAAGCATGTGTTTGGTTGGGCCCGTAATCCGAGTAGTAAAAAAAACACATGAGAATAACTCCGCGATTAATCAATTTTAACATGTTATTTTTTGCAATCACAGACTGCCAAGGCAAAGATTTTCACGCCTCTGGCATATTTGGCTTGTGCAGTTTGATCCGTGGACCACACGTTGTGTAGCACAGGTTAATTGTGTTGGTCGATCATAAATACTGTCCGATCGGAAAACAGCCGGAGCAACTGCATACTCCAGCCGAATGCGTGTCTTTCCGCAGTTGCGACACACAGTACTTCGATGCACAGGCGTGCTGAGAAACACAACGAGCATGTTGATGAACGAGATCTGGTGGAAAACTACAAAAAAACCAATGGTCGTCACAGCCATCGAGCGGTACGAAGAGAACGAAACCGAGCCGCATTAGTTGTGAATGAATGTCGTTTCTAAACATTGTTCCTCACCATACTTTGTGGAACACGACGTTGAAGGACAGTGTGTAAAGATGGAACTGAGTACATGAGACTCTGTGATAATCATAGGCACGAATGTTGACAAAAACCTGCCACGGCTATTACCGTCAAACTGCACCTTACATACTTTGTAAGTATTATCGGTAAAACCATTAAGCATTTAAGTAACATCAGAAGGATATGCAAACAAATTGTAATGTAAATAATAAACAAATAAAGCAAGTGCACTTACAACAAGGGTTCGGACAAAATACAGAGATGTAATCCGAGTGGGTGCATCAGTGCAGTGTTAGATAGAATCCTACAGATGTCGACGTAGTGATCTACAGAATAGAAACACCGTGCAATCCACGGAGCACGGTAGCCATTTTGCTCACGGGTGCGCAAGAGACCAATGCAATTCGTTCACATGTGTGAACGGTCTCGCTGTCTTGTCAGCCCCGACGATGACACTGGATTGAATCACATGTCATAGCTGAGAATGGATATTAGTTGCTGTGCTTGCGTGCGTCCGTGTGACACTGATTGTAGAGGTACTGGTAAACTGTGAGTTGTTCGAAGCCACTGCAGTGCATGCGCGTGAGGGTCGTTCAACGACGGATGCGTGGGTATTGCATTCTGGGCAAATGCCAAAGGGAGCCGGTTTGAACCTATGGCCTTGACCACACCACATTGTGATTCTACGCCTCCATACTACACTGATGAACTCAGTCGGGTGATTAGCAAGCGTACGGTCCGAATCTGAAAGACAGTGTACGTGGTGCCCGTCAGAAGGCTAAAACCCGTAGGAAGTGATTGGATCCAAAATTGCCGCGGTAATGTGGACATTGCAAAGTTGTGTCTCACCGTTTCAAGCTGAAGGAAGTTCGTGATCGTTTCTTTGAGGTCTTCGAAAAGAAATTAGGGATCTGACAGAATTCCAATAATCATATGACTGCGAGACGACGTTTATACCGAAGGACTATTTTGAAAATGACTCGATGTCCACTCGTTTGCCTCATGGAACTGTCCGGAAACCTGCAGTACTCAGCAGGTCAGCCAGAAAACAACGGTTTAGAACAACTCGATGGTCACATCGTACGTCGACATTCGGATCGCAGTTACACACGAGTTGTGGAAATAGTTCGCGGCATTCGTTTCGGATTAGCCTATCACAGTAACCGAAGCCGAAGTTTAACCATCACCACAAGTGGTCTTATATTTTCAATATTTTTTTTCAGTTTAGATCTTACCATTGAAGTCTCCCCATATTTACTTTCCAAGAGATAAGGGTTTCACTTTCGTGCTGGCCAATTGGTTGGCCAACCAGCATTGGCCGACTGGACATAACTGCATCAATCACACACCTCCGCATCGCACTCATTCGGGCGTACGCTGGATACGGGGTGCGTGAATGAAACTACAAGTGGTGCAGCACAAATTGCAGACATACCCGATGTGACACAGTCAGCTGAATCGCGGAACACGGGCCAGAAGACGGAGAAAACAGGTTATGAAGTGAGACAGATTACGGACGTGTTCACGTCACGAGGCTCGAACCACATTCCGAAACCGGTCGACCGTGTTCAGGGTTTAGAGATAACGTGTTGCCACTTCAAACCTTCTACGCGCTACGCAGTAAATTGAAAATGTCGAGGGCAGGAAGAGCATCAGTGTCAGTGAAATTCGTCCTCAAGCACTCAGAAAAGTATGATCATATTCGGATGGGTGACCAAGTCGGTGGAATATTTCAACGCGGCAGTAAGATATATCCAAAAGCCAACAGCGACCGGATTGCAGACAACGGGCGACCGGACGAGCCATCGCTCAACGAAATCGGACCAACGGACGAGTAATGGCAGGCAAAAACCACGACAGAAAGCGTCAGCCACACGCAAACCGGATAGAAACGCACACGAAGTGAGGGTGAGAACCGCCGCTGAGTTGTGGACTGGAATTCTGCGTTACAAACACGAGTGCTCGCGTGGTGTGATAACGTGCTCAGTTGAACAATAGAGATCGTTTTATTGAACTACTTTCTACCAAAATACGTACCTCAAAAAGTGACAGGATAGAGTTCCGGGCAGGTAATAAGTGCAAGTATTCCGCGAAAGTCCTTCGTCATCTGTTCCGAACAATGGGAGGAGATTTTTCTGTTGGATACAGCACCAACTATTAGGACAGATTCATGAACTAAGTCATTTTAGTCGTAGTCGCTAATAATACGTTTGGGTTGTACGCATCACATGAGAATTACATGCCCAACTAGACTCGTAACCCAAGTCGTAGGAAATGCTTGCGCGAACAGTCTCGTGTTTACGTAACGAATATTGACGCTCATCCACAAAGTGACACTCGACGACCGGTTTCGCGCTTGTTTGGATTCATCAGGTAGGGGTAGTCTAAATAGGAAATTGAACCAGTAATCCTTCACGTTCCCAGCCAAAGCTCCTATTCGCTCAGCCATCAACTCTATGAGCACCGGTTATGACGGGGGAACTTAGATGTAATTTAGCTATAACTTATTTTCCACTTCTTACGGTCGTAGTCAATGCCAAACCAGCAATTCGAGATGGACTGTGTCCATCCGGATAAACGGGTTGAAAAACAAGTTATAACTTAGTCTCTCGCTTAGTATGCGTTCATTCATACTGTTTGCTAGTGGCCCACGTGTTGCACGCGATGGGTGTGTGTTTGCGTTTACTTACTATCGTAAATTGTTCAATTAGAACATAGCTCGAGCAACTGACCAAGGCAACGCTTGACATCCATCTGTGTAAGTTGCAGACACGGAGTAAGGAGCGAGTGAGGCTCAAGGCGGCAGCCAAGTCCGACTGAAGAATTGGTGCATGCCATGTTGGATTACAGAAGCGATTCTTGTCTGAAAATAAAAATGATGTCGAAATAGTGTGTGCGTAGTAATCGAGTAGCCCTTAATTTGAATAAACTGCTGATGTCATCTAAGTAATTAGGATTATGTAAGCCCACCAATGTTGATGGGGTCGTTTTCAAACGTTTACGCAAGAAATTGCTTTTCGAATGCGGTTGATTGCCATCAACGACTCCGGCAGTGATCACTACTTATGTTTAACGGCCAGGCAACGGTGACAAGCAGCCTTACCTTTTTGAGATTGGAGAGAGGCGGTCTGGGACTTAAATCATAAAACCCGTAGATCCAGATCAAAACAAGTTTCACCCCTTGCAAACAAATAACTAATTTGCATGCGGGAGTAAGGCAGAATCCACTAGATAGCTTCCTCGATGATTTTCACAGCCCCGTTTCATTATTCATTCTCACTTCATAACCAACTCAAGCAAACAACAACAGCATTCATGACACTGGACCAGATTAGCCGTTCCTTGCTTGACACCTTCTACTACGAGACGAAATTGATGACATCGAGGAAACTGGAAAGTCTATGGGAATGCGACAGCTGCGATCAATTGTGGGTGATGTTCAACTTGAAAAAACCAAATCCCCTACTACTCATCAGTAAACTGTGTTTTGACTCCATAATCCGTGCTGGGGTCACTCGATAATAGTTCCCATATTTAAGAAAGGAGCCCGGGGCTCTTGCGAAAACCATAGAGGGATTAGTTTGACCCCAGTCATTTCAAGGGTTCTAGCATCAATTATACTTCGTCGACTCACTGCAGTTCGGGAAGTAAACATTAGGGAAGAACAGGCAGGGTTTCGCCCTGGGCGGGGTTGTATAGATCACATTTTTACCTTCGTCAAATTCTGGAGCAGCGTCATGTGTACCGCCGGCCAACAATCGCCGTATTCCTCGACTATAAAGGTGCGTTTGATTCGGTGGACGATCTACACTTTTAGAGTCGCTTAAACGTAGGGGTGTACCGACTAAGTATGTGAACATACTGTCGGCGCTTTATTCCCATACCTCAGCTCAGGTTAGGGTTTACGGTGAACTGTCTGACAGTTTCAGCACCAGGAGCGGCGTACGTCAAGGCTGTCCCCTTTCGCCATTTTTGTTCAATTTCGTCATAGACGAAATAATGGAGGACTGTCTGCGGCACTCAAATGATGCCGGCGTGGACCTCCTACCTGGTGAAAGACTGACTGATCTTGATTATGCTGACGATAAGGTATTGCTGTTTGACAACTTTCAAGGCACAAACAACACTGGACGCTATTTCGCGTTCTGCTAAGTACTTCGGAATGCGCTTTGCAGCCTCAAAATGCAAAGTGCTTCTGCAAGATTGTTGTGATCACGTAGATTTAATGTTAGATAATGAAGTCATGGAGATTGTTGACCGGTTTGTATACCTGGGAAGCTGCATCAGCGGTGGCGGAGGTGTAGGGAATGAAATAGAAGCGCGTATTTCCAAGGCTAGGGCGGTGTTCGCTAATCTAAGACACCTATGGCGACAGAGAGGTATTTCCCTAAAGCTTAAGGGTCGTGTATATCAAACAACAGTGAGGGCTGTATTACTTTACGGCAGCGAAACGTGGCCACTCAGGGTAGAGGACGTGAACCGTCTCCAGGTATTTGACCACCGATGTCTGCGTTCAATCGCTCGTATCGGGTGGCACCAGCGAGTAAGCAACGAGGAGGTTAGGAAGCGGGTGTTTGGCACTGATTGTCAAACGAGTTCTCTTGTTCAGTCGCTACATTTGCACAGACTTAGATGGTTAGGTCATGTACTAAGGATGCCAGCTAGTCGTTTGCCACACCGAGCACTGTTTGCCGACGCTGCGGCCGACTGGCGCAAGGCGAGGTGGACAGATGATGACCTGGCGTAGACAAATGAAATCGTTCACGAAGGGTTGGTCACTGTAGGTCGGGTTCGTCTCCCGGGCTGGGGCCTCGCGACTCACAGAGTCGGTGGCTTGAGACGTTAGGTGAGATGGCGGCTAATCGAGCTCAGTGGCGTGAATGTGTCGTTGTTTGGCCGAGTTGTCTGTGAAGTGAGTGCACTTAATGATGCGGGGCAGTGAAAGCCGTAAGGAAGCTGTCTCGCTGATGACGCCTTACTTTCACTTACAGCTCGGTTGTTTGTTTGCAAGGTGTAGGCGCCTTGATGTTGTATGTTTGAATATAGACGTAGCTATTTTTAGTAGTTAGGTCCACTTCCCCTCCCCTCCTCTTTTCTTCTTTCTTCCTATATAAGTTTTTTTTTTTCTTTTCTTCGTGGTTGTGTGGCAGTCAAGCATCAGTGTGAACCACTGATGTATTGCTGTCTATGATGATGATGATGAAGTATGTGAACGAACGTGGACTAGATTGCATTCCTACAAACAGTTTTAAGAAACTATCCAACTGTGTGTAGATAAGGCGATCTGACAAAGGTTAACGCCGTCTAGGCTGAAACATGGAAGACTGTCCGGTAGCCAATCAGAATCACAGGATCAACTTTTCCATTCCTAATTTAGCTATTTGTTCTGATCAAGTGCAACATGTCATCTGAGTACTCCAGTGTTTATCTGTAATTGCTTACTCGAAAGTGTTTTTTTGATATGGCTGACGCTCGAATAGCTATTCGATATGTGCTTTCACTTTTCGTACGTGCACGCAAATGTGCGATGGTTCATGTTTAGTAACCTACTTATCGGTCTGATATGGTCAATGTTGGAATGAAAAATGGGACCAGAGTCTATAGATTATTCCAGTGATCAAGGTAGCAGTTAAGTTTAGTTTGTGTATTGAACCTTAGGAATTCTTCCCCTGGTAGGTCCTCATTTTATAATCCAACGATCAGAAAATAAGTTACTTGCACCATGACAGTGAAAATATCTTCAAGCGCTGAACATTATTTTTAGCTGTTAGTCTTCGGTGTAAATGTTATGTTTACCGTGTGGATTCAGCCGCACCGTAAAAACTGTTCCAGTGAAGTGCTTTAGGTTCATTGTGACATACTTGTGTCACAGGAAATAACTCACGAGTTGAATCGATCAAAACTTGAACAGATTTGCGCTACTCCGCTGCAATAAGTAAGCACAGCATTAAGGTTTCTTTCACAGAAAATTACTAACATTATGTACAGACGACTATTGCAATTTAGTTGGTTGTTTTGCATTGTCGCGACAATGAAATTTCCGTGGTCGATTGGTCTATACTGTGGCCCCCTAGTCATAGTTGTCGTCGAACTCTATCCAATCTTGACCAATGACAGAAGAGAGATTAACAGTTCCGTTTTCGTGGCAAACCGTTCTTTTTGCGTTCCACTTGTTCCAAACGCTTCTCCGCTTGCAAAGCTTTGGCTTTTTGTCGATCCACCTCTGCACGTAACGAAATTCCTTGTTGTTCTAACTGATCTGCTAATGTATGTGCTTCTGACTTCCATCGTTCTACCAACTGAGCCATGTTTGCGAATGGTTCGTAGTAGTTCGCAATTCCGAGTTTGGACAGATGGGTAGAGAAACAGGGCCAAAGAACTGGGAATGAATGAATGTGTAAATCTAGGATTAAAGCGAACACAGAAAAATAAATGAAATCCGGATAAAATTAGTTTAATCCTTAACTGTTATTTACGAAACAGCATCACATCACTATGAATATTCTATGCACAATCAGTCATATGAAAAAGCAACATTTCACAAAAGCCCTACCGAACCACAAGTATGCTTAATAAACCCATGCCAACTACTTGATTTTTAATGCTCCTGAAACCGGTAAAGTTAACTTGTTTAAACGAGGAGCTGAGTTGGCTTCATGCACCTTGTCTAGATGGAGCGATGGTCAGTATGTCCGTTTTTAGGCCATTTATGTAATATCTACGCAACAACGATGCTCAATAAACTGGTTTGAAGTATGGACGGTGGTCTAATCGTCGCGAGTTGAACACCAATCACATTTGATGACAGGTTTCGCATTCAGGCAAACTTTTCCGTCAGCCCATTTCGAATTTGCTCTTGGTAAGGCTGATCAACTGTGAGTTTATCTCTCAAAATCTCCATACTTCAATCAATGACTAGAGCGTTGTGCAGATGGTCTAAACTCGTTGCTCCAACCTAACTTAGAGGTTAAGAACACGAAATTATCGATTGGCATAGGTGCCGACGGACGGCACCCAGCATCATCAGTTGCAAGGCACATAATCCAAACAGGACACAGAGTCAAAGTTCCTGACACATTCCCGGTGATTTTTCGGAAGCAACCAGTTTGCTGAGGCTTTGGCTATCAAACGTCACAGTCCCCCCTGTGTGTTCAGAAACAATTTGTGTTGACGCTGCGGCTACCCTGGTAGTCGGCATTCCCACAATTTTGATTTCCTTTTTTTGTCCCTCTGTTTAATCCCTTGTGGAATATCGACTTGTTTAAAATTAGTTACATGTCCACGTGCAATCAGAATGTAGGAAATGTTGCTCCGGAGAGAAATTACATGGTTTATATCTTCTCACTGTTTATTCATGCAAGAATAGGAGTAGTACTCAAGTAATGGAGTGCATTTCCAAGGTAGTGATTGGGTTACTGCCGGCTGTTTCTAAGCAGTTGAAGATGGTTTCATCCAGTAAATTGCAAACGATACGGGGAACATCGAACCAACTTTGTTCAATTTCTAACAGACAACACGGATTGCTTCCGGGAAGCGGATTCCTGTAGGTGCTTAGTTATCACACTCTTATTTATCCCAATCTTTACTTTCAGAAACCATTTAGAAAGATCCCGTGATGTTCGAGTATGGAGTGCCGTCACTGTGCAGTCAATGTACTGCAGACGCACAAAAGTTGATAAGTAAAGTTAGACTTGAAGAGTGTGAACACGGGATGTTTTTAAGAATTCGAGAGGATGCGAAGTGGTTGGTGCAACAGAGTGAGTTTTGACGGCACACGTACATGAGTTGGTCCTGTTTTTAGTCTACGTTCCAGGAAACTTGCCACACCGGCCATTTACAGGATAGAGCTATGAATACCGCTGTTAACGACACCGTTCACGCAACCAACTCCGAAATATGTCACTATTACATGAATATGGATGGATGGATGACTACAGTAACGGCAGTGTTGTAAAAATCGGTTCTGTAGTTTGCGACCTTGTCAATCCAAGCTATCTGGATCCAATGCTCAGCCAGTTTATTGACAGCAAATGCAGAGCCTTGATCAAAGTAAGTTTATTGAACAAGGTTTGTATCCGCAAGCTAACTACCTCGTAGACAATATGTGCAGTGTGTGATTATATATATATATATATATATATATATATATATATATATATATATATA
>LOND01001058.1:49317-61643 GCA_014220965.1 Paragonimus kellicotti
TAAGTGAACGTGCGTCAACAACAGTGAGGGCTGTATTACTTTACGGCAGCGAAACGTGGCCGCTCAGGGTAGAGGACGTGAACCGTCTCCAGGTATTTGACCACCGATGTCTGCGTTCAATCGCTCGTATCGGGTGGCACCAGCGAGTAAGCAACGAGGAGGTTAGGAAGCGGGTGTTTGGCACTGATTGTCAAACGAGTTCTCTTGTTCAGTCGCTACATTTGCACAGACTTAGATGGTTAGGTCATGTACTAAGGATGCCAGCTAGTCGTTTGCCACACCGAGCACTGTTTGCCGACGCTGCGGCCGACTGGCGCAAGGTGCGAGGTGGACAGATGATGACCTGGCGTAGACAAATGAAATCGTTCACGAAGGGGTTGGTCACTGTAGGTCGGGTTCGTCTCCCGGGCTGGGGCCCTCGCGACTCACAGAGTCGGTGGCTTGAGACGTTAGGTGAGATGGCGGCTAATCGAGCTCAGTGGCGTGAATGCTGTCGTTGTTTGGCCGAGTTGTCTGTGAAGTGAGTGCACTTAATGATGCGGGGCAGTGAAAGCCGTAAGGAAGCTGTCTTGCTGATGACGCCTTACTTTCACTCACAGCTCGGTTGTTTGTTTGCAAGGTGTAGGCGCCTTGATGTTGTATGTTGAATATAGACGTAGCTATTTTTAGTAGTTAGGTCCACTTCCCCTCCCCTCCTCTTTTTCTTCTTTCTTCCTATATAGGTTTTTTCTTCTTCTTCGTGGTTGTGTGGCAGTTAAGCATCAGTGTGAACCACTGATGTATTGCTGTCTATGATGATGATGATGTCACTGCAATGAAGCATGGCTATATCGTGGTCCCAACCGTATTTAATTTATATTTGAGTGCAATGCTAACAGTTGCTTTTCAAAACTTTGAGGATACTGTTGAAGTTGAGTATCTCACAGATGACTGCTTGCTGATTATTCGACGTTACAACGTCCCAAGTCGACTACCTAAGCCGTTCATTTGCATGCTGTCGTTTGCAGATGATAGTGCATTATTTGCAAACTGTGAGGAGGAACTACAACGACTGGTCATAGTTGTCGCTACTGAGGTTTCCAAATTTGGTTTGAATATCAATACAGATGAGACATTTTCTCTTAAACTTCTTCGAGCGAAAGTTCTGTGTTTGTACCCCGAATCCGCACCAATGCACATATTCTAGATACCTTCACAAACTACTGCCATTTGGGTAACAATATGTCGACAAATCTATCCGTGGGCCGCGCGTTGCGAGCTCATGTAGCGAAGGCCAGTGCTGCTTTCGGAGGTCTTGACAAATGTCTGGAAGCACTGCAGCTTAAAAATGTAAACGAAGCTTCTCGTCTACCGCGTAAAGATGTTGACCACGCTGTTATACGGCAGTGGAACTTGAGCGTTATATCACCGGACTATACGACACCTGAGTCACTTCCATCTGCAATGTCCGGGACATATCTCGGGTATTCGGTGGTCAGATATGGATACGAACACTGAGTTACTTCGGCAAGCAGACACTGGTGGGATTGAATCCACAATGATGCCCAGTCTGCTTCGCTGGCTAGGAAACGTCCGTAAGTGAAATCTTAATGGCCATAATCTGAGATACCAGGGTGTTATCAAAGTAAGTCTGTTGTGTTGTAATATCCCTCTCACATCATGAAAGGAAACAGGGTTGAAACCGACTGCTCGAAGTTGTGAGATTCAAGAGCATATCCATAATTTCAGCGAACGACCGTTGGTAGGCCATGAAATTTGGCCATAGTTCGTGTTGACTTGACCGTACACTGTTACGTATAATATGGCCGCGATTATGTTGGTCTTCTCGGATTGGTCAATCATGAGCGTACCCACAGTGAACAGTCAAGAAAGCGACGGCGACTTACCATCGTTTCTCTTTTTCAATTTTGTTGACACATCATGTGCTGACGGTTTTGTTTGGTTCTGGGATGAAATTTAAATTTATTTGACTTCCTAATCCTCTATAAAACGCATTATTTCTCCGGGTTTACATTGAATACGGAGTGTGCAAATAGTAATGTTTGGTGTAGCGGAAGCTACTTGAAGTGACATTCGTGCATGGGCGTCCTCTGGCTCCAATCTCTGTGGCAGGTTAACCCAGAAACGGATGTCGCCAACCTCTTGATTGTGTGACTTAAGGACGTGAGTTCAGTCGGAGGCCTGTTAATAAATTCAATCGAGAATTTCATTCATTGTTGTCTCGTTAGGTGCGCGCAGGTAGACAATGTATGCCTGTCTGTGCGGCAGGCCCGTCCACATGGTTCACCATACATAGCACGCCAGTGCGCCCGTAACTTTGCCCTTGTATGTGTCTGATTCGATTGGGTCATGTAACTTTTCTGATTGAACAAGTGGGCGTTAGCCTGCCAACGCTTGCGTGCTGCCGTTACAAAGTCTACCGTCTTACCGTGCGGTCATGTCCACTTGCTGTTGCTTGCTGATCATACCATGCACTTGGCCTCCTCACTACAATACAATACTGCTCCCCAGATGTACTTGCCTTCTACATTCACGGTACAATTGAATAGTCAACTCGTTATAATACACAAGCTACCTTACTAACTACCTTTGGATTTGCTGGATACAAGCGTTACGATGAATATGAAGAAATGGAATCGGGTCGAGCTAGCGGTACGTCTATACTTGATGGAAGGCCCCAAACACTTCAGACGTGTGCAAAGTGTGATCAACAGTCCTGATAATCTCTGCTATCGACAAAGCTACTGACAGTGAGAACATCCTGACCCACTACAACCTTAAAACAGTGGTCAGGCTTCCGCAGTGCACTGATGCCGGTGGTCAGGATAAGTACGTCTCAGGTCCTATCAGGTACAATCAGGTCAGAGACCATGTGGCTCTGTATATGATAACGACCGTGAGCAACACTTGTTTGAGAGAGTGAAAGACATCGAGTGGGTTTTTCCATCTGGAACTAGCAGAATGCCATTGCCCTCCAATTGTGACTTTTTCGGTCGTTCATTTGATGTCCGTGAGACTATAGTTGAAAAGAATGATGGACATATCACCAGCCAATCGCGTCGAGCTAACAAACGAACTAACTATTCTGAAGATCGGTACATTTGGCCTAAACTAATGCATGTGGACAACAGAACCTGAGCAGTAACCGTGTTGTGGAATGCCCTCGGTCGGAAGTAACAAGCCCTGGAGCCTAAGCTTTCGTGGGTGTAACGAGAACCAAGATCCAGTTAGTCCCTTTCCTTCTCTTTCTAAGGATGGTAGATGGGCTGTACTCACAGCTGATGAGACACGGAGGGCGGGGAAAATTGAGGGGGCGACTGGAGAGTTTTGTCTACCAACAGTTATTCTCCTTTTCAAAGCGGGACCCGGATTCTACGTGACAATCACGCAGACATCAGTCTAGACTCTATTCCATCAAAGTTACTCACGGAACTCATACCACGTTGACTCAATAAACTCAACAAGGTCGCATACATAAAGAACAGGTAGGGTTCTGATCTATTGAGGTTGTAGTGACCACATTTTCGCCCAACGATAGATCTGAAATATCAACACTCTCAAAGGCAACTGGCGGTAGTGGCCTTTTTCGATCTGGAAGCTGTCTTCCATTCTGTTTCCCTCAACGTTCTTTGGAATTATCTCCTCCTCAAATATATCTCAGAGAATCACGTGAGCCTGTTAGCATCCTTGTATACTCATTTGTCAAGCAGGATGTAAGTTTACGGACAGTTGCCACGGGTATGCACGAATGCTGTCTGATCTCTACCTTTCCGTTCAATTTCGCCATGGACGATACGCCTGAAGGTGCTCTTGAAGACTCTGTGGAGTTTGGCGTTGAGGTTCTTCCCTGCACTGATTCGACTGGCATGGTATTTGCAGATGCCGTTGTCCAGAGCTTAGCTCCTCTATCGAAGACGTGGAGACTATGCCGGAAAGGTTGCTAATCGGGTTGGTCTAGATGGATTGCTCTTTGTATCTCCACAGTGCAAGGTGCTTATTCAAAACCAAGGAGTTGTAATCCAATATGCCCTGTTGCTAGTTAACTGCTTGAAACCATGGACCGTTTCACATGTTGAGTGATGTCATCTCGTCAGTTATCAACGAGAATTGTGAAGACACTAGTCGCTTCCATCAATTCGCGTCTTCTTCGATGTCGAACAGGCGTCTGATTGTAACTGATTTGTTATACAACTCCAACCTGAGGGTCTGTCAGCACTTTGAATGGTCCATAGGGTGTATTTCTCGTAGACAACATGAGTACATACAAATACCTTCACCCGCCGGAATATGAGAAGCAGCCAGCACTAGCCAACATCGTTTTTCTTCTCCAGCCGGTCACTTAGACCTCAATAGTGTGGTCGCCATGGTATACGTTTCTTTCACTCGTGGACCAAACCGAACTGAATCTCTGCGCGAAGCCTCGGTGTGAGGTGGAACAAAACAATCCACTGCTTGGCGCACACTCACGGCGCCCCAAGGTTGATCACATGCTGCCGCGGTCGTGCCGGATTGCATGAGTCGTCGTTTCAGTGGACAGTTGTAGACATGTGTCGCGCTGGCTGAAATATTCAACCGGCAAGCTCTTCAGATGTCTCAAACGGATAACACAAGGTGCGGAATGTGGCTCTCGTGAACCGCAGTGAAGTGGAAATTAACACTCTAACATGATACTGGAGGTGCTACCAAACTACCAGAGACGTTTGCCAACAGTGATCACTCATAGTTGCTAATGAACACATAAGTAATAAAATCTGAATCTGAACTCTTCCAAAATTCAGGTCAAGAACTTGGAAATTCAGTTCGGTTTTCTCGGGATTTATCTGTGTGATGCTCTGACTGCTCTCATCGAAACGCAAACAATTCCTTTGTCCACCTGCCTACGGATGTTCCAATTAGGGCAGTATTCACCAATTTAAAACGTCTCTGGCGCCAGAGATGCATCTTCCTTAATATTAAGGGCTGTGAAACCTGGCCACTCAGAGTATACTACGTGAACCACTTTCAGAAGTTCGACCACCGATATCTGCGTCCGAACGCTCGCTCCGAATGACATCAAAAGGTAACCAGCGAAGAGGTATGGAGGTGTGTATTCGGTAGTGAATACCGAGGGAGTTGTTTGTCCTGTGCTTAAGTTTATACAGACCTACATAATTAGGCCAAAACATCCAGTGATTCGCGCTCGAACGACAGCCGATCTGTTGTCCGATCGCACGGTTTACATATCATGGTGGAACTATGGTAGACCTGCGCATCACGTGATGTTGGTTAGCCAATGGTCGTTGCCGTAACCTTTTGCGAGCTGTCTAGCCTGTTATACTACCAGCGCGGCTACCCCGATCATCGGTAAAATATGCGCCTCTGCTTGTGTGCGAACATGTGCAACCTTGAATGCAGGCACTGCAGCATCCGCGACGCATCTGAAACCTATAGGCGTCCGGGCACATTCCTCTGTGAACAATCCATGGATGGAGGCTGCGGTTAGATTTAGCTCTTCGATTCAGAATTTTTCAATGAAGCGAACGCATCAAACTGTCTTCAAGTGATTGAATAAGCTCAGACGGCCTCGCCACTTACGTGGGCATGTGATCAACCTGAAACATACACAGTTTCCACAAGATGAGCATAGCACAGCTGGTATACAGCGAGTTTTACATTTGACAAATGAAAAGTGGTTAGGCAAATGCGATGCTTCGCGTGGTCACAAAAGGAGATGAGTCGGATCAATACCGTGAATACGCGCACGACAGCTGGCCTCATACAAAATCTCCAACGCAGAACGCACCACGACAGTGGGAAGGGTAATAACGTAATAGGAAAGTTAGGTTCGTGTCTATAGTTTTTCCTTTGAGTTTCTATCACTATCCACTCATTAGGTAAGATTACTGAGAAGAGCTGACTAAAATCATAACCACTGTATCGCCCAAGCATGCTTCTTAACACATTTTAATGGGGAAAAACAGTGTTAAACCAACCTTTTCCACTACATGTAGGTTTTGTAAAAGTTTGGAAATGTTTGTGTTGGCCTGGGCGCGCACTTTATCGACTTCCTCGCGTGCGCGCTTTCCAGCCTCGTCAGCCAGCTTTTCGACCAACGAACGCAGTTGTTCAAGCTCTCGCGCCATGTCGGCCTGCTCAATGATTGCGGCATCGCGCTCATCCGCAGTTTGCTTGGCTAACTCCAATGTCTCGGCAACCTGGGCATCAGATAGCCATAGGGAAATCACAGTGAGTCAAATGAACCTGGAAACCAGTCAGAGGCAAATGCCTGAAACTTCGGAATCGAATCGAATAAAAAGCTTCGAGGCTCATAGAATTCCCAAGTAGGACAGAAAATCAATGAATCCAAAAAGGCCTATACATTCCATGGCAAAACTATAAGAGCAGAGAGTTCGAACTTATTTCTTTTATATATGAGATAGACTCCACTGACTACGTCAATAGTGGCCGTCACAAACTTACGGAGACAGTCTACACAAATTGTATGTCTGTGACCTAGCCTTTTTAATTTGTGACAGGTTGCGACCGGTTACTATGAGCGTATCAATCTACAAATAATCCCCACGTGATCAGTAATGTTGCACGTCAGAAATCCAACAAGTATTTTAATGCCATTCAGTATCAGAAAAAGAAACGTTTTCCAAATTGAATAACAAGGTTTGAGTCTACGGTAAATCACCAGGTTAGCATATAGCTTTTTAAAGAAGTTAAGAACATCCTCATTGAATAGGCAGTAAATCAGGTTAAAAGATCAACAAAAGAGGAATTCAACATGCTTTGGAGTAAGACAAGCGTTTGATCCCCCGATCGATATTCAACGGAATAACGAGTGTCAAACAAACGAAGTCGATGTGTCGACAAAAACTCTACAACTGCTGAGATACAGAAAGAGGAAATGAGCCATCTCACTGAACCACCGTCAAATGCAACGATGCTTGAATTTGACTGAACGTCAGAGTTATTAGACTTACCGATGGTACACAATTATATTTGGCACCAAAGAGTCAATATGAATGTGCAAGATACTTACAAATACAACTGATGTGATCTCTGGGACAAGCAAGTTAACGATATGTAACAGCTCACACTACCGCAAGGTTGTATGTTTTTTCTACTTTCCATTGAGACAAAAATGTAAGAAACTACCGTTTTCATTGAAGATAGTATCAAGAATTTCATTACTTCTCAGAGGAACTGAAGTTTTGGAATGCTCAGTTTGCAATCTGGATGCCGGCTCACTCGTTAACTCCTAAAAACTATAGACTCGACAAGTTTACCGAAACGCCAGTGATTTCAGTTCACATGCCGAATTGAAGAGTGCTTTGGGGTAATAATGAAACAACACAAATCTTGCTGTCTGTACAGCAGACCGTATCGAAAAGGTTCACTAAAGTTTTAAAATAAAATGGACGTTCGACCTCTTGTTGATTTCCTCCAAGCACACAACGTAGGGAAGCTGCCCGCATATCTCGTTGTAGTCATTTTTGACACTGCTAAGTGAAATAAGTATAGAAGTTGGATACGAAATTTCCTGGCTCTTAGCGTGGTTTCGTAGTTTAAATGGTGGGGCGATCGCCACGTTTAAATATGCCGTTTTTGTCACTGGTTCGAATCTAACCAGTGCCCTGATTTTTCGAAACCGGGTCTCTTCCAAATTATCAAATCTGCCAAAATACTCATCAGTATCAAACTAAATATACTATATTCGTGACCGGAATGTTTTTATATATTCTGGTCAATGGCGATTTAGGGCGGCAGAACACAAATAATCACTTGCTCCGGATCGCACGTCAGCTAAACGAACCCGTAAATTGGTCGCGAGGTGTGTAAGTTTGTTGTGCGTGAGATAACCCTTGTAAAATAAACCAACAGTACGCTGAGTGAAGTAACACAGATGAGAAAAGTCTGCGATTGCACGTGCATGAGATAATGATTGACAGACAAGGAACAATGACGGAGTGACTGAAAGATCGAACAACACTCAGTCATAACACACCAGACATAGACCAAGCGCGCTTCATCATGCAGTAAACGACAGCTGACTAGCAGTCACAGTAGAGAAAGGAACGTAACTCCATTCTACTCGAACGGCTTCATCAGACCAGCTTTCTGTAGATCAGACCTGACGTGTGTACATTACATGTACCTGAATTCCACTAGTGGTGACACTGTCAGGACAGATATCAGGCACTGTGCTAAAGAAAAGATACAGCACATTCACTGTTAACCCTAACTAACCACGAGTAGTTAGTAAGAAGCGGTTTGACACATAAACAGAGAAAGGGAGAGACACCTCGCACTGTATACGGAGACAATGTTACTCGAAACATGAGAGATTACATGCACAGCACACCAGCCAACCATGTGGTCCTTTCTTACTGCTGTTCTAGTCGACCTTGAGGAAGCAGTGAGTCAGTGCTAAATAAGAGCCCTTGTAAAGCAGTTTGTTTTGGTTAAGTACCGAAAGCGTTAGTCATTTCGTTCAGTGATTACACTGCTTCACAAGTGCCCAATTTTTTAATCTTTGATAGTAAGACATCTGTGAAAACTTGAAAGCTTCGGCGGTCCAGTGTCTTGACTCAACTCGTTAGAATTGTAACGATAACCCGTCAGGTCAGTAATCAATATGACATACTGTATATCTGAATGCGACCACTAAGAGAGTAGTTGATTCAGCTCACGATAACCATCAACTCGTATGACTAACCTTGGGGTATCCAATGTGTATCATATCACGTGGT
This sequence comes from Paragonimus kellicotti, assembly GCA_014220965.1. Classification (NCBI taxonomy): domain Eukaryota; kingdom Metazoa; phylum Platyhelminthes; class Trematoda; order Plagiorchiida; family Troglotrematidae; genus Paragonimus; species Paragonimus kellicotti. The sequence continues at coordinate 58,056 of LOND01001058.1, forward strand.
GGATTGTTGTTCAACTTCATACCCAACTACCATGCTAGGACTCAAAAGATAGTGACGCAGTAGTTAGCGATAAATATCGAAATTTGCACAGTAAACGACCAAATATTTTACGATCTAGATGGCCGCCGCGGAAACAAAAGAGGGTCACACCTGTATCAGGTCTTCACAAACTTCGAAAGGAGGCTACCTTTCGACGAGCATTGTGTTGCGTGTTCCTTTCGCCAAACAGAAGTCGAACTTCGTGTCACATGTAAACGAGGGCAAGTGAGTGTCACCCATTCAATATGCCTGCACTGTGAACGACAAAGTCAAATAGCGCCTCCAACACTAATCATCACTGATAGCACAAAACGTTATCTTTTGCTACACTACAGCAATAATTCTGTTCGTCAGGTGTCCAAATTTGAGTTGATAGCTTTCCAGTTTAAATTTCAAATGCGTACTTTTTGAAATGCTTCATTCACCATTCGGCAAGATGATTCGTATTTCCCTTCCATGTCTGTCAATTTGGCTTCTAGCTCCAAAACACGCGAGCAGACGGTTTCGTAGGACAAGTGGGTTTCAGCTAACTCTTCCTGAAGGTCATCAAAAACGATAAAGTAATATTGCAAATTTAGGCAAATTAAACTAAATCATCGATCAAACGAATGGATTTGTCACAGAAGTGGGGACGTCAATGAACCGCGAAACATGCACTTCATAGCAGTTAGTACATCAACCATAACAAACATAAAAACCTTTTAATATCATTTATTAATTACTTTTGGATAACAATACAATACTCTGCACACTAATCACATATATGTTACCAAGGAAGAATGCAATACATCATCAACTGTCACATGTGCACAGTTCCGAAGGCCTGAACTACTAGACTAGTGGAACTTATGACCAGGGCTTCCAGTTACCCCTGCAGAGACAAATGAGATAGGATTTATAAGGGACAGCCAATTTTTTCTGCAGAAATTTCACTAAATGCAACACGTAAATTTTCCGAACTGTAGAACACGTGAACGGGTCATCGAGCATGGTAAGTGGAATCTAAAAATTGTAATTCGTAACTGAACATTATGTTATTATAGTTTAACTGCATAAATAACTACGTTGTACATAATACGAACTGAAATACAATTTCGTTGGCATACTTACTGTGTTATAGCTACTGTGTAGAAACTACCTCTGAGTGTGAGCTAAGTACATTTCCAATTACCACTGTGTACTTCTCACTACTACATACAGCAGACTGCTCAGGAGGCATTTGGGGCAACCGTGGCTCAAACTCGATACTTTTCCGTTGGTTCTGAGTGTCCATATCACCGAACTATTTCGAACTTACAATATTACGCGTGGTGAGTTGAGTTGAGTTAAGTGGATTAACCATCTCCTCATCTAATAACATGGAGCTGATTGAAAGTTCGCATAAAAAGCGCATTAAAGCATACCGGAGCAAAACGGGATGGTATGCTGCAAAAAACATTAGCGGCATTTACGAAATATTCAAAACAAAACTGACTACCAATCAACTTTACCTTGAGTTCTTTTATTTCAGCCGGTGTTGGTACGAACTCCGCTTCGCTGTCTATATCTGATGTTAGGAACATTTGACTTTTTCGAGATCCTCGGTTTGATTCCGGAAACATTCTGAATACATATTAAGATAAGACACGATATTTACCTTATCCCTCTAAAAGTTAAAATGGTACTCCACAACTGCATTCACGTTATTTCTAATTTTTCCGCTTAGCTTGTATTTTTTTATCAACTTCTATTTTGTTTTGGTGAACGTGTCTTCTTTTAGATTATTCTACGTCACCGTTGAGGCAAACGGTACCCCGAACTACGGTACCTTCTGGTCAGGCTTATGACCATTGAGTACGAATGAATGAGAGTTGCAGGTGGTTCGATCACAGCAGTTCAAATAGAACTTATAAATTTGATACAATTGAAGAAGTTAGAGATACACACATCCGTATGTACAGACAGGGGTGTGATTGACGTGCATTATTCAGGATGGTAGTAAATTAATAAAATACGAACTAACAAAAGGTTGTTCATTACGGTAAACTATAAAAATAGAATTACCATGGTGTGACGTGTGAAACATCGAACAGAGCAAAAAATCGTAAGGTTTAAACACTAAATATATAAAGCCTGAAAAATGAAAACTTGCAACAATTCCTCATTAGGTCAGTGCCAAGATTATAACATGTATTTATGAAGGTGAAAGGGTGAAATATCGGAAGTGATGTTACGTGTCAAAAGCAAACGGATGAATTACACCAGAGTGATCAGGACCATGCGTACATGTGCTGCGCTGTTCATAGTCACTGTCTTGGCCAGTGGTGATGGACATAGTTCAGTCATAACCACAAAAACAGCAACTTTGCACTGCAACTTTGTTATGCAAGTGAACAACAGTCGATTGAACTGCAGTCAACAACCGATTTACCGTAGAAAGCTATTTGCATACATGAGGTGTGGCGTTATTTCGCTGGTAACTGTATTGTTAATTGTATCGATTAAACTATGTAGGCCGGTGTGTCATGCTTCCAATTGAGAACTACCTACTAGGACGATCCGCGTATGCCGATATGCATTGGCAGACAAGTGAGCAAAAAAGCACTGTTGAACAATAAAACAAATGATAAGGTGGTCAGATTCAAGCTTGGCATGACCTTGGTGGCCAACCAACTTTGTGACACAACGACTGGAAACGTTCGTCTGCCGGTATAACAATCACCGTCATCAGCTGCATTATTTCAGAACAGAGCTACTGGGAAAACAGTTTTTGTCGTTGAGTTGTGCCGAATAACGTCCGAAAAACCATTGGGTGCTTTATTAGGAAACTGTGTTCTCGTTTTAATGGAACACATAACGATGGAGTTCCGTTAGTCTCAGTGACACCTCGTTGGGGCGCATTCTAATTGAACAGCTTTTAGGACTGGTTTAGAAGTTGTTTCGGCCCTAGTTACAAAGATCGGATGGATCGTTGAATGGGCCTCAGTTGACCCTCAACATCTTCGTATTGACAAAACGCTACAGAACTATGTGCCAAAATCATCTTCCCTTTGACGCGAGATCGCTCAAGCATCACACGCTTCACGAACTAGACACGATTAGTTCAAGAGCGAGTGAGCTTATGCAAACACTAACCAATGACACTCGTTAACCAGATACTGTCATTAGCATAAACAGGGGCGCTTATCGATAATTGCGGTTTCTGTTAAATTCACAGGCGCAGGTGCACACTCTAGTTAGTATCACTTTCAACTACCAGACTACTGCGACATACAATTTTTGTTATCCACATGTAAAGCAGTTAGTAATTCAAAAATACATTACTGTTTGTGTTTAAACATAAGGGCTCTTTACAAACAGGGTAGATCAGCATCGGTGCGAATCGCTGGTGTATTTTCATCTATGATTATGATGAATTAGCGGATTCCAACGTCTAATGCCCCTTTAGGACCAATGAAATGATATGTTAGTTAGAGCTATCAGGGTTTAACCAATAAGGAGAAACTTTGTAGCATCAAATACCTAGAAACCTAGAAGGTGACAAAACGACCGGCCGACCTATTAAAAACA
>LOND01001059.1:0-15541 GCA_014220965.1 Paragonimus kellicotti
CATTTCTGTGGAAGTCCATCGAGGGTCAGTGCTAGGTCCTTTGTAGTTCCTGATCTACATCAACGACCTTCCGGAGAATATTTCCAGCAACACCCTCCTATATGCCGATGACCTAAAAATTTGGAATGCCACTGATCCCAGTGCATTACAGATTGATCTTGACGCGATTAAGCGCTGGTCAGACGATTGGAGTCTCCCACTGAATGACAATAAATGCGCACACATGTCACTCGGTGGAGACTCTGGCAATGCCTTCGTGATTCATAGTGCATTCGGCACAGTAGATATCATGAAAATCGATCTGAAGAAAGATCTGGGCATCTGGTTGTCGTCTAACTTATCTTTCGCCTATCACCATGAGATGGCGGCAAAAAAGGGATTTGCCGCTCTTAGGATGATCAAGCGTACTTTCCCCGCATAGACAAGAGTGCATTTCAGACGCTCTACGGAGTTTATATAAGGCCGCTTCTCGAGTATGCCAATCAGGTCGTGTATACCGGCCTGAAGAAAGACATATTAACTGTTGAGCGTGTCCAGCGCGCGGCTACCAAACTAGTCACGGGCTTGAGAAATGTCGCGTACGAGTCTCGACTTGAAATTCTTGATCTATATCCACTTGAATATCGACGACTCCGCGGTGATTTAATTCTCACACACTTCTTTAGAGTAGGTCTCGTTGAACAGTTCTTCATGATAGCGAATGATGACGGCCGGCGAGGACACAACAGGAAGCTTTTCAAGCTTCGTCCTCGGACCTTCCTTAGGCAGCAGTTTTCTTACAGGGTTATTAACCTTTGGAACAGTCTTCCGTCTGAGGTCGTTAGCAGCACTTCTAGAGATCGCTTTAAAGCATTGCTTGATTCTCATTTACGAAAAAAACATTAATCTTGTAACCGTACCCTGTTCTTGGTATTTACTGTAATCCCCAAGAGCGGTGCTACACCCTGTTTTCAATGATTGCATTTTAGATCAACGGAAGCCCGCTTGACACTGAACAAGAAAAACCGACTGGATCCGGGTACTTTGGGCCCCTGCCTCGAACCCGTGTATCAATCGCTGAATCGCTGAATCGCTGAATGCTTACAGTACAGGCAGGAGAGAAATCGGGGTTGAAACTGGGATCCTTACAGAAAACCACACGGTTGTTGGTTCTTACAGTAGGTTCCCTTTATTTCTATTACGCAGAACCATCGAGCGAGTAATGAGGATACAAAATGGAAACGGTACTCGGACCGTTGTTTTAAATGTTGTGCCCGGTCATTAACTCTCACGAAAATAATAAACCCGGCTGCTTGAGTCTTGGATTGGAAATCGCGCTATTTAAACACAATCAGGCAAATGTTTTTGAAAACAAACTTGTTCAAACAGTTTCGAAAAGATGTCTGTAGCTTCGATAGCTCGGAATTTCACAATGCCGGTGGTCGTCTTAATAAATCCAGGGAGTCTATTTTATGGGGCGGTATTGATGATACGGAAAACAACAGCGGCTGTGACTTAGACGAAGAGGATGATTACTTTCATGGTAACAGTTTTATGGGAAGTACATCTGGCGGGAGCGAAGATAGCTTTGACGAATCCAAATGGTCCAATTTTCCCTCGTATTTGGAGGTTTCCAAAAAGTTTAGTCGTCATGAATCAGGCAATCGAAACCGGTTGTTGAACATCCGGAAAAATAATACACATTTATCGGAAAAAGAGGTGCATTCAACGGTTACAAAAGAGCATACGCCAGAAAATCCAAAATCTCCGTCGCCGTCTAGGTGTAACAATAATGAAACAGCTGCATCGCCTATGCTCAACTTTTTGAAACGCAAAAATATCGTGGATCAGATCCAGTCACCGGACAATCGTATAAACAGCAGCACTGATAATACTCTCTCACCTTATAATCAACGCAGTGCCCTGAAAGATGATATGAGTGAAGTCAGCAATTCACCTACAATGGTTGGGCGAACAGACACAACTGTCGATGAAAATTCTACTGCAATCGTCGACCAAGGTGTTAATAATTATCCGGAGAACAATAAGTTTATCAATGTTCATTTTTTTACGCAATACAGACTGAAAATGTTGTACAAAACCCTCAGGCAAGAAACTAGCAAATTTATCAAATGGAAAGCTTACGCCGGGTTGCAACTAGAGGAGAAGGTTTGTTTATTGAACCATACGACTGTTCATTACCAGGATGGAGATCTAAGAAGGGCTGATGCTGTTATTGAAAATTTGAGGAAGTCTAACTTAGAGCTACAAGTTAGTACCAAAACGAATCTCGATTTGCTAGATGAATTTGGAAAGTGTCAGTCTAAAATATAACAATGAACTAGAAAACAGAACAAAAGTGAAGAAAGAGCAAGTCTAGCAATTTTTACTTGCCGAAGCTTCAGAATGGACAACCTTGTTGAACTTGTTCAGTCTTTGCTAGTAAAGTTTGAGGTTATCGTGACGGCAAAAGACCAAGGTATTGTGCGATATTTTATTATTGTTCAAAGTTTGCGAACGAACCGACAAGGCAAATGCTGACATTTGTACTTTAACAAAAATGTATGAGAATATTCAACGCGACCTTTCGCACCATTCAAACATTTGTTCAGCTAAAATGAAAAGCCTGCAGAATTACAGTACGTTTGTTGAGCCGAAAGATATTTTTTCAGTATCCCAGCTATCACAGCTCAATGAAACTCTTCAGTTGGAAAGCAAAACCAGTTTAGAACGACTGCAAAATCTTGTAAGTTGCTGGCCAGTTGGCTGTTACTCAGACAGGATGAACAATTCCATTTGGAGAAATCACAACTGGAAGGTGAAATATTGAGACTTCTAAGAGAGATTGATCACCTGAGCACTGAAAACGGTTTGTTGCTTTTCCTCAATTATTTAAAAAGTGGAGTTGTTGACAACCGTGAAGGACTTAAGCATTCAGTGCAAGTTTTGTGAGTCACTACTGGCGAAGAAAGAAAACTACATAGCTGTGCTTGAAGTCTGTGTCAACGAGGGTCTCTTAATTTATTACAGGATGCAAAACTTGCACTTTTCGATCAACTCACTATGAGTCGGAACGAAATAACATCAAAGACGAAACAAATTGAAGAAAAAGAAATGATACTCCAAGAACAAAATGATCAGCTATTTAACGAAAGAAAAAGAAACGAAAACAAGGAAATTTTAAATAGGTCTTTGCAGCAAAGGAATGCTGCTATCACGGAAGAGCTCGAAAAACTCAAGTGCTTTGTAGAAGATTCAGAAAAGCAACAGAGTTTGAGAGAAAACAGTATCCAGGGGATACTCAATAACACACTGACAAATATTCAATGTCTTTTCAGTTTCTCTAGCGAAAAGTGAATTCGCACCACTGTAGTTAAACGCTTTTCTATAGAAAAGAGCTATTGATGGGTTGTAATTTATGCCTTTCTAATTATCAAGGTAAGCTAGTAAGATAAAGTTTATGTGCAGATGAGTTTCTGCTACAGAAAGAAATGCTAATTTTTGACGAAGAAACTATGGTAGGTGTTGACATTAGTATAAAGTTTCCGAAAATAACCTAACCCTATAATGCGCGTAAAACAAAGCCTTCTGTGTTCTATTTAAAGAAGAACCAAATGAACGAAGTTATTAAACTGCGACAACAAATAGGCTGTTTGACCAGAGAAATTGAGCAACAAGAAACAAAAATAAAGTCAGGTGAACTCGCTAGGCAAAATCTTCAAGTATGAAAATATTTACTCCAAAGAATATTATTTCAGATTGAACTGGAACAAAAAGACAAAAAACTTCAAAGCATGGAACACAAATTAAATGATGGGGAGCTGACAGTGTGCAAAATGATGGATGAACAAAGCAAAGCTTTTGTTGGTTGAATTTTCATGTATTTCAACTTTTGCAGGAAAAAACTTTGAAACTCCAAAGAGAGTTATCAACGGTGCAACGTGAACTTGAACAGAAAGACGCGGAGCTAAAATCTCTGCAGTAAGAACTGAAAACTTTTGTCCATTCCTTAAAGAAATAATTCCACAATACTGTCGAGTGAAATAGAGAAGAAGGAGAAGCTACTTCAAGAAGCCAAGTCAAAAACAAAGGATGTATTAAACGAACTAGATGCAAGGCAGCAAGTAATTAAGGTCAGTCAACCACTATATTTTATTCACTGAAATACTTGTAACAGCAAACTATATAGAAAAATGATAGACTAGCGGCGACATAAATAAACTTTTCCGTGTTGCTTGTAGACAACGTAAGCAACAATTGGATTGTTCAAACGATTAAAGTCTAAATCCAATCTCGAAGACCGAATAAAACAATCATACTTCAAATAAACTAAATAACTGAACATTTAGAAGAAATGAAGTCACTGTGTCTACATAAATATTCCTTTCAAAAATATGAAATATCCTTCCTAGTTACAAATTTGAATAACGGATTTAGAAGATCGGTTTTGCAAAATAGTAGCACCATTTCGTATGTCCTCTGTAACTGTTACATAAAACAGCGATAAAAGTCGAAAGTATTTGAACGAAGTGGACTAATAAATCAAATCAATCTGTACACTAATCCGGCGGTGATCAAAACCATAGCAGACGAAGTTTCGAGGTCAATAACTTTTGTACACAGTAGGACTAACTTGCTACGTATGACGAAGCAGCGCCTCGAATGACTCAACGATGACAGGCTTGTGATGACGCATCAACACACGGAAAGCGTTCGTCCGGTCGAACACCTGACCAGACACCGACAGATGCTTGACGACCTAAGAAGCCGGCTTGCGCTGTTTGGTTGGGTCGCATCGGATCACGTCAAATATTAAATCCTCGACATATTTTGAGGCATGTTCTTTTATCCTAAGGCACGAGGGTTGATTAGGTCTGCCATTGCAAACATCACCGCAGCTGCTGGTGAAATGGTGAATACTGTGTGCAGTGGACCGTTCTAGTATCCGCGTCTTAATATGAGAAAGTGTGTGACTTGGTGCGACTGAGTAAACGCAGTGTAGCTGCATTGTACGTCCGTTGGATGACCTGTGTCAGTCGTCGCGTTAGAAACGACATATTACTATCTCCTTTGTACGGTAATTGCATGTGCACCGGTTTCTTCGGATCAACATCATCATCATAGACAGCAATACATCAGGGTCTCACACTGATGCTCGACTGCCACATTTCTTTGGAACAGATGTTTCTTATGGGTTTATTACTTTCGGTTTGCTGTGAAAGTCAATAAAACCCAGTGGATAACCGTTGGAGACCAGAGTCTCACGAATAAATTTCAACTCTGTATCTAGTGTATCACCCGTACATATAGTTCGCGCTCTGTGAAATAGACAACGAACCAGCGAGCGTTTGTGTTGTATGGGTGAGAAACTGTTGAAATTCAAATATTGTCCTCCCCAGGTGGACTTACGATATACTGATCGACACACTGTACCATCCTTTCGTCGCTTGATGCTGATATCCAGAAAGGCGAGCGTGTCCTTACTTTCGAACTCAAATAATAACGTTACATCCGAGTGCGGAGAGTTCAATGAAATCCAATAGTTTTTCTATTGTCTCTTTGTCTTGCGCGAATACTATTATGTCATCAACATATCGACGATAAATCGGGATGTCATGCAGTGTATTCGCAAGGCGGAGCTCAATCATAGACATAAACAATTCAGCCAAAATTGGTCCCAGAGGGCTACCCATCGCGAACTCTGTCTACTTGCTTATATTCTATGTTTTGAAAATAGAATTTGATATTTTCAGTACACAATAATATCAGACTTCAAGGTATTAATTGGGATGTGAAACTGTTATCAGCTAGTGCAGAGTGACAGATAAAGTCGACCGTCTCCCTTAATGGCACATTTGTGAAAAGCGAATTTACATCAAGGGAACACAACTTTTCCTTTCAAGTCAGTATTATCTAAAATTTCACACATTTCAAACGTGTCTTTCAGACAAAATTTGGAAGCGAGTGCGCGAACTGGTTGTAAAACATCCACTAACCACTTAGCCAGTTTGTGATAAGGCGAACCCGCCATCGCAAGGATTGGCCGCAAAGGCGTTTGCGGTTTGTGAATCTTTGGTAAACCGTATAATTGCGGAGTCGTACTACCGATAGGCTTTCATATGCTTGTGGTGTCTTTCGGTTATGTACCCACGTAAGGCCAGGGAGAGCAGAAACAACTTGCTTTGATGAAAAACTATGTTGGTTATCTATTCGTTAGTGGATAAACGGTGATTGTCATTTGGTGGGGAGAAAAGGTCAGCTTACTGGAATAGAGACAAAAGTGGGGATTCTGAAAAGATGGTGACGATAATCGACGTTACGGGAAGACGAGCTAAAACTATCTGGCCGTAATCCCTGAAGTAGCCTACATAATGTGGTTCTTAGGGGTCAGTGCCAATTTTACGGGACTTGCAGATTGTAGATCCTTTATCTGAAAACATTACGGAAACATTACAATTTGTAACACTTGTCCGGTCTCTCTTGGATAAGTCAAGTGTCATAAAATGATAACGTTCCACCCAAAGGTTTTAAAAAAACTAAAGTTTGTTTAGCAACAGGTTGGCACAGGGACCAAAAAACTACATTGATTTAAACAGCACCTTTGAAAACGGTCTCCCCAAGGGAAGATAGGTCATTTACACACGTAAAATGTTGACGTTTTGTCTGCTTGATTATCGTTATATTCGGATAAACTTTTCAGAAGAATTTATCAGGAGGTGGAAATAGTACCTAGAAAACATTTATCCATTTATTCAGACAATCGTTTCTATGGCTTTTCAGTCATCTATTAAACTGACTTAATTAACTACTACTAAGGCACTAAAATATGCCAAATGATCCCTTGAAAAAATGGTAATATTAATTTCGTTTCCGAATGAAACGGTTACGTGGCTGGCATCGGTAAAAATTTTATTTCTAGCTTCCCAGAAGCGTTGGTAGAATGTTACTATGCGCAATGCTACAGCACCTTTTACGTGCTTTTTACAACTCTTCACGTACAAACCAGAAAAATCAGTTACCAATATAATTTGTTGGATTTTCGCGCATAGAAGTTTCAACTCCGTTTATCCATTCCTATCAATAACGTTCCCACTTCATTGAGGTGGTAGTTTATCATCCTCGAACATCTTAAACAGAGAGAGATTAAAGTACCACAAGCCGACACGGACTGGCTAATGCATGAATTTTATGAGTTTTGCTTCTCTCGCATATAACAGATGACTAGTTCTTATGCCGTTTTGCAAAACTTTAAGCGTCTCAATAACAGACTACAGGTTGAGTAGACAGTACTACATAAAGCTCTTCCCACTATTAGTTTTCTGTGATCTTTTGCAATCAAAAAAAGAAAACTTGGTTCCATTTAAAATGCAATTGAGGGGGTGTCTGAAAAGCTACTCATAACAAATCCTCCGTCAAAAGTGAAACGTTGACAAACGCTTTCGGGACTACCGTCAGAGTTACGCGGATTATTGTACATGGTATGACGAATCGTGTTTTACTGTCAAAAATGACCACGTTATCTCTAATAATAGTCAAAAACAAACTTTTGCTTTCTACCAGTTAGTGTGTTCATCAACTTACTGACAGCTTTGGGGATACATACATCGGTATAACAGAAAAGGGAGCTTGCAACCAGAGCCATGCAGCATATCTTCAGTTGCTTGAGAGATGCATCAGCATACTCACCACTGTGTGACGCTGAACATGAATGAGTCACCGCTTCACTCATCACAAAGCAATTGACAACTACAGGTCACAGTTTTAGTGTTGCATCTTCTTATACGGTTCAAATAAATGTTTGTAATTAATTATTCTTGAATCGTGTCGAAACTTCATCAACCAGCCGTAGGCAGCTACCTTGTCTGTCATTTATTGCATGCCATGGGATAAACTGTGAATATTACTCACACTTAAATATGCTTTGTCTTTTTGGCCATTTCATTCAAGGTTTGTCATTTTCTTTTTCAAGCCTTCATGTCGCTACAATTGAGGGTAGCATAAGAAAAAAGTCTTACTCCAATTTGCTTTTGATTATTTTTTACTAAGACAACACACGATCAGATCTACTTCTGAATGTTGTGATATTCAGTTAATCACATTCACTTAAAATGTTTCTTATTTTTTCTGTGACGGTAACAGCATATCGCTGCGGGATATATCCTTAGCTCTATTTTTAAAAAGGGTAGAACGACCTTATCTTCTTTTCTTACATTTCTTAGAGCTGTGATTAGAACAAAAATCACTTTGATCTTCATACTAAAGAGAAATAACACTTAAATAAGAATATGAAAATGTAAAATTACTTATTTGGTGTGGTTATGAGAAGACTCATCGAGTATACTTTGTAAACTAGCGTTTTTTAGTTCACTGGTAGATACTTAATCAAGAGTTTGCATATACAAATAAGTGCTGTTGATAACATACAGAAAGTACAACGAGATGTCCAGTAGTTGCTGTTGAATAAATCACTCAGTTAGGCCACGTGCTAACTACCAGCACAATAGGCTAAAATATTTCTGTACAGTAGATTATCTAACCAGCTTCAATAAACCCATGTATGTGAAGGACCGAGGAGTATACATCTAACAAGTGTATGAGCAGCATAAATTTCTACCTCGTGTATTAAATTAATTAACAGGCGCGTCATTTATCTGACTGTTCGCCACGTTCCCGCTAGGCGAAGTACAATAAAACTTCGGCATAGCTTGTAAATCTTGGGGTAATATAATGTTGTCCACCTCAATGACAAAGTATCCAGCTACAAACAACTTAATTAAAAAAATTCAAAACAGTGAATAAATCAGACTATGTATTGTGTACTATTTATCTCCGATTGGTCTCATGAGGTTCCAAATCCTCTCCTTTAATTTAAAAACTAATATAGTCTATGTTTCTCTTGGTCGAATGAAATTACTGCACTGTCTGTCTATGATGATGATGATTTGAAGATGATGGACTAGAAATTGATGGTAATGGTCATGGTGACGTTGATGATCAAATGTCAAATCATTATAACTATTTAAAGAATAAGATCTCTCGTATACTTTTGCTAATAATCTCGCATAATACAGGCGCTCGCTTAGAAGCTTTTTTTGATGAACTATCCTGAGCAATTTATTGATCTAGATCGTGTTAGTCGAATTACATACACCGGCTTGAGAAGTCAATCAAACGAAAAGGTTACAAACATGGGTTTACTACGTTTATGTACAAAATACCCTTCAAAGTGTATAAAATATTCTTGGTATCCGGATTCATATAAATACTTCGTTTTTCGTCTTTGATTCTCTAATTTTTCAGGAGAAAGAAAAGGAGCACGTGCACATGAATAGTCGAATCAATTCATTAGAAAAGGCACTAGAAAGCGGTAATCTGAAGACGTCCCAGCTGTGCCAAAATATCACTGACCTCACGTTACAACTTGAATATGCTAGACAAGAACTTTCGTCTCAGAAAATAAAAGAAAAAAATTTACAAGATCAACTTACAAAAAAAGGAGCCGAAATAAACGAACTTATGAGAACAAATGAAAAAATGATGAAGGACATCACTGAAAAACATGAAAAAGTGCAAGAAAAGCTAGCAAATGACCTAAGTGAAAAAGCCGACGAGATTCGTGCATTGCGGAAAGCTCTCGAGTCGAAACGAAATGACTGCTCTGTAGGGGCCAAAAAAGCTGTAGGTGTTGTTCGTAACATCGCAATAAAGATTCCAGGAGAAAAAGCTAAATGATACAGTTGGGCAGATTGAAAAACTGAAAAACCAGGTTAAGGAACTGACCCTTGAAAAGGTAGGTTATCTACATTTCAAGGTTTTCCGAAATATTTAGTAAGAACACTTTGTAGACACATTGCTAGTTCAATTGTGCAAGCAGGAAATTTGTTGTGCAGCCGTTAAAAGTAGTAGTAATTATAATTTACTAAGAAAACCCTGGTTGCATGTGTAGATTAATGTGTCTCTGTTGACTTCATCGGTATTTTGTCGGTTCACTTTTTGTTCACCTAAACTATTCGCTGCGCGAGTTTTAAAAATAATGAGATATTTTGTTTTTACCTGCACTTAGTACTTAGGGTAAGAACGTCAGTCCGTGATGAATATGGACTGAAAAGTGCATAACACATTTGTACGGGTTTATTCAATGAATGGACCGACAGCAGACAAGCATATTGCATGGGGTGCACAGTCCCACAAGTACGTGTGTAAGGGATGAGTAATCTTGAAAATAGATGCTAAAGGTTTTGAGAGGATAAAAGGAGTCCTAGAGCAAAATGATAGGATATCAGAAAATATGTCCGCTTCGTTCAACAGACCATGGTGAGAACGTATGCTCGGCAAAATGTCAGTGATTCTGGGTTGGAAGAATGAACAGCCAAAGAGGTGTGTCGATATGGAGCGCAAACTGAAAAAGGGACAACGCAGAAAAAGTGTTCAGGAATGAACAGCAATTAGACGACACACTCGTTCGCTTTGTTTGCATGGTAACCAGTCTGTCCTAAACGCAACTGGATACTGGTGTTTGAAAGAAGACACGTAACTTTTTGCGCATGTATGTTTGAACCCACGGTGAGTGAATGAGTAAACAAAGTGCCGGCCTAATATAATGTACTCTGAGAGCAATGTATGGAAAGTTGAATGAGAAACTTCGCTCTTCTAACAAACTACTTAATGAGCACGTATTCAAAGTGTGGCGAATAGACTGAACGTTGCCTATCTTTACACTGTTATGGCATTCCGAAATGAGAAATAGGCAAGGAAGTTGGAAATGTTCATAACCATATAACTTGCAGTTCATCCAGCCCTAATTAGGGTCTCGCCCGCAATAACGTGGTTCAAATTCTGCATTTCTTTGGGCCTTTTAACCCCTTATACCATTGCTACTGTTGTTGAGCTGCCCGCTTCCCGGTGTTGTTAATGCTACACAGCACAAGTGGCTTTATGTTCAACGCAGCTTTAACATCTTGAGATTGTTCGCAGAAAACTCTAGTTGAATGGGAGTATGGCCCACTTAGTGGTAATAACGTTTGCTGAAAATCAGGTGGGCTGATTCGCGCAATGAATCAATGCATGTGCTGAAACTTGCAACTGGTAACCGATATTACATCATGCAGCTTGAGTCCGAAGCCAAAGTATAAATGTTCCGATATCCTGACTTTTCTTTCTCATTACCGCAGCGTCAGAGATGACAGATTGAATTCGTTTGGGCGGCCGGTGCTTCAACGAAGCGCATGGAAATGATTTAAGAGAATCCGGAGACAGAATTTTAGTACAGGAGTAAGCATCCCTCATCAGAGCAGGAGAAAGGTAGATGTTGCTATATATTTACATTTCGCTTACTCCGTTAGTCGCACACGCGAAACATGCAGGATATAATTGAGAGGCAAACAGAGGAAGATGGAAGACGGATATAAATACATTCACACCAAATTTTACGTCATCACCATCACAATAACCTGATGAGATGTCTCACTCACTTTTGAGTACGAACCACCAGTTAATGAATTCCACTCAGCACGACTTCGCCACATGCTTTCTTGCTGATATGATGAAGTTTTCCGGAAGAACCCAGTGTTTAAAGTGGTCGTCCATGCTAACAACCGTCAGAAGATGCTCCGTTTCCCTCTCTTCTTATACACCTTTGCATGCAGTGCACCAAATTTCAGAATCTTTCCACTAATCTTCCATATCACGAGGACCTAAATGCCTATTAGGACTTACTTAAGTGCAAAGATCCGTTATAAAAACTTTACTGCTCGTAAAGCCAGTTACGGTTTTTGAACAACGAACTGAAAATCAAATTAGTTAGCCCGGATGAATTTGGGTACCACGCAGTAACAGTATCACTGTGAGTAAGCGAAGGAAACTGTGATGTCAGACTTATGTACAGCGTAACTAGGCATAAAATTAAGTGACAATAGCACAATGTTCAAGCATGAGTTATAATCAAGAGAGGTCGATAAATATTCTAATTCTGATTATTGATGAGTAGTAGGGGATTTGGTTTTTCATATAGTTTGAACATCACCCACAATTGATCGCAGCTGTCGCATTCCCATAGACTTTCCAGTCGGCCCCTTTCGAAAAGACTGGACTGGAAAGTCTATGGGAATGCGACAGCTGCGATCAATTGTGGGTGATGTTCAATCTATATATTAATTTTATTGTGCAGTAAAAATTTCTCACTTCATTTTGGAACTGGGATGCTTCAAGACTCGGTCTTAAGATGTGGTGCCAAAGTATTTATGAATGCAAAATAATTCTTAACGGATTGATAGATTTAATCTCTTAATGTCAAGTAAAATGACTTTCAGATTGATCTAAAACTATTCAAACCACTCAATGCCTATGTGTTTCATGTGGAATCAAATAGCTGGATGTGAATACCACGAGATTTTTAATACTGTTTCTCAAGACGTATGAATACTAAACAATTGTATGGAACAATTACTTCTAAAGAAATCACCTCCGGGGAAAAGGGATCGACTTCATTTAAGGGAAACTATGATTATGTATTACAAGTGAAGGCACGTATGGTTGCCTGTTGATCTTCTTGATTGTTTGATTTCTAATGCACAAGTTTCCTCCAGAGCGATTGATTTCAAAAGGTTCGCAAGTGTGCAGACCACATTCACTTACTAAGTGCTGACGGATATTCCACATATGTTGACTTTCCAAACATTCCATTCTCCCCCGGACTACTCAGGCAATTCAATCCCATCACCCAATACATTTTCTTTGGTTGAATGTTGATGAAATGTATACTCAAAAATGAAAATAGATACCCAACAAAACACTGCTTGAATCTTAAATAGTGGGCAAAATGTTGGATACCTTTATCTTCATCAAATAGAGTGACAAACATACGTAACTATTATTTAGAATGTTGATGCACTTAACCCTACTTCTAAAATACGTCATGGTGATACTGTTTGCTACATACAGCCACAAACCGATAAGTCGATTAACAGCACCGTCAATCATTCCTCTTAACTGCTTAGTCCGTTGTTCTGTTCTCTTTCTCGTCAAATTCCCGTTTTGTATTGCTCAGTGGCAGAACGCGCTCTCACCACAGCTGAAAGCATTTTCAAATGAATATTCTGCCGCCAAAGTTTCCACCCTATCTAATCACTCATCAGCCACATGCGAAACACCGATGGCTTTGTCCAATAGCGAACGCGAATTGGTATCACGTGGCAAGTGAGATCAGTCAATATTAGCAACAAAATCTCCAGCGCCTAGGGCCTCAGCAGTTTCAAGCGATTTTTTGCACACAGAGTTCCTTGCACTTCAAAACTAGCTGCGCACAATTCAGCTTACCGAATCCTACAGCCTTAGCGTTTTTTAATATCTTACCTTAGCTGTTGACACCAGTAGTCCTCTGATTTCCCAGCACACTTGCCTCCTGCTAACGTTTGACCAAGCTAATTTACACCTGGCAACTTCTACTTCTCCATTTAATTCAATGTTTTTCGCTTATATCCCAATGAAACGAAAATTCTCTTTCTTTCATCGTTTGAGGAGTTTAAAGATAAGATTTTTGTGGGCCGAGTTGTGGTTTGAACTATACTTGTATCGGAAAGCTACAAGTAACTCCAGCACCGACGCAATTATCCAAACCAAATAGACAACACCAGCGCAATGAGGCTGGAAGTGGAGGAGAAAAATTGCAATGTTCTACTGGCAGTGTACAAGGGTGCGAACCGTCGGCCCATTCAGCCTACCTACGTGAGCGAACAATTAATGTAACACCGCTGATCATTGGTTGTGATCTAACGAACAGGGAGTAGGCTCGGTTACATCGTTTAATGCTATCACCTCTGTCAACAGTACAAATGGTCCTTGTGACAAACTACCTTGACTAGCTTAGGCCATTGTAGGGAAGATATCAAGTTGGCAGGCAATGCAAAAGCAGAAGTCAGTGGTGCGGTTATGACGATGGACTTTGGAACGCTGGCATTGGAGACAAGAACGGCTCCAATTGCGGACATCGTGGTTTACCTTAGGCCATACGAAACGTTCAGTGACAAGTTTAACTGAAGCGCGTATGCCAGGATGAGACAGGTTGTGCAGTGTATTAACACTGTGCGGCGAAAAGAGGCAGGCACTACAGGGCGAGGTGTGCCCTGGGAAGTGTCGCAGAGGATCGTTCCCTCCGAAGATGTCAGAGGTACTGGTTGGATTGTGAGAGAGCTCTTTTGACGAAGATGCTCGATCTCAGGATCAGTGGCTTGTGCAGCCATGGCTGCCAAATCAATGCCATTGTCAGCAGATGCGCTGAGGTTATGGACGCGTGAAAGAGCGTCCGCGACAGTGTTTTCGGTACCTGAGACATGTCGTATATCAGTCGTAAACTGAGAGATATAGTCCAGGTGCCTAACTTCCCTTGGGGAATGCCTGTCGGATGAAGCGTTTAAAGAGTAGATTAACGGTTTGTGATCAGTGTAAACCGTAAAAGTCCTGCCTTCTACCGAATGCCGGAAGTGGCGGATGCCTAAATAGATTGCCAATAACTCTCTACCAAACGTGCTGTAGCGGGATTCCGCGGGTTGTAAACGTTTAGAGAAGAAAGCTAAAGGTTGCCATTGCTTACCAACGAATTGCTGTAACACAGCACCGACAGCTGTGTCAGAAGCGTCGGTTACGATTGACAATGTTGCGTTCGGATCAGGATGAGCAAGGAGAGCTAAGTCGGCGACCGCATCCTTGAGCTCAACGAACGCAGTGCGTGCAGCCTCGGTGAACTGGAATTTGCGTTCACCTCCACGGAGGAGATCGGTCATTGGCTGCATTATATGCGCACAGTGAGGTATGAAACGTCGGTAGTAGTTGACCAGACCACTAAAACGACGAAGTTGCTTGAAGGAATTTGGCTCGGGGTATTCACGGATGGCTTTCACCTTATCCGTGAGTGCAGCGATTCCACTTTCTGAGATCTTGTGACCCAGAAATTCTATTGTGGCCTTACCTAGTTCGCACTTAGTGGAATTAACTGTGACGCCATGTTGGGTCAAACGTTCGAGTAAGGTGCGAAGATGCGTAAGGTGTTCCTCTTTTGAAGAGCTAGCAACTAAATATCATCTAGATAGGGGTAAACAAAGTCCAAGCCGCGAGTCACTTCATGAATGAAGCGTTGAAAAGTTTGAGCTGCGTTGCTCAAAACCAAATGGCATTCGAAGAAACTCGAAAAGGCCAAAAGGGGTGATAACTGCGGTCTTGGGTATATCTTCTTTGGCTACCGGGATCTGGTGATAAGCGCGTACCAAATCTATCTTGCTAAATATGCTTTTTCCATGTAAGCAAGTAGTTAATCCTGCATGTGCGGGATTGGGTACTTGTCAGGGACGGTTGCTTTATTGAGCCTGCGGTAATCACCGCATGGGCGCCAATCACCTGACTTCTTAGGGACCATATGCAGCGGTGAGGCCCATGGACTCTCGGAAGGGCGTATTATCCCGAGTTCAAGCATGTGCTCGAACTCTGCCCTGGCGAGTTTGAGTTTGTCGGGAGCCAACCGGAGAAGCCGTCCGGAGACCGGCGGTCCCTTAGTGCGGATGTGATGAGTGAC
>LOND01001059.1:16281-37478 GCA_014220965.1 Paragonimus kellicotti
GCGAGACTCTGTGAACGAGCAACGGAAACTATTATTTGTGTTGCTTCTAGCAATCTGTTAGGCCAGAATTTCCTGATGAGGGATTCGTCCATATGTGAGCTGGCGATGAGTTGTTGCATCTCTGCTAGCGATGCTGTAGGGCGTTTGTCGTCTAGCTTAAGGTCGTGAAGAAGTTGTTGCACTTGGGCCCGACTGATAACTGCCTTTTTTACGTTACCGTACTTATGCTCCATCCGTTGGTTAACTATAACATTGCGAAGCTGTATTGTGACTTCACTCGGAAGCCTGCCTAACAACTGTCAGAATCTTTTTTGATCAAACAAAATCCCGTTGTTGAAAAATTCTGCTTTTTACTAAACGAACCACAGAAGAGGGTCCATTTCCAAAAACGGAGGGACCACTAGCGTATTAGTACCGATGAAGGGGCTGTCAACGTGCTTAGGTAACGTTTCAGACATTGGGTAGTGATTACACGGTTATGAGCTGTCAAGAACTAATTAAACCGAATTGAGAAAATATATAAATGAATATATCTTGAACGTGTATACGAGCAGAGCAAAACAACTGATTACGCCTACGTCAAGAAAAATAACAAATATGCAAAGGAACGAACTCACCAAGACACAAGAAACGACTGTAGCGGAACGTTCGAAAATTACGGGCTCACCAATTGTTGGAACTAGTCCAACAGAATAATACCCAGTCTGTACTCACTATCGAAAACCAATCGACAATGAAAACAAAGACTCAGCGCGTTGACCCTCGTGTATTAGTATCGACCCTGGAAAATAGAGTGTACAGAGAAAGCACGTCAAGCTAGCGAGGCACGGAGCGAGTTGTGTTTTTAGCCCCGGGACGGATATTACAAAAGGGATGGCTTGACTAAAACAAAAGTAGGTAAAAAAAATCAAAAGTGTACAGGTGAATGCGACTATCAAAAATATCATTTATTATAGTCGCTACACGGTGATTGGCTAATAACTCTGTGGTGATACAACTGAACAGTGTGACCCAGACAGACTGTGTACCCACGTTCTGACGAACATAACAAAGTCAGTAAACTCATAACAGACACGGTTGGATGGTCATTTCCATACGCTGAAACATAACTCCGAGAGACTGACTTTAAACTTGTGCGATCACGTCGAAAGGGGACTAAAACGATTCGCTCTGTTCAATCCGGCTAACGGCCTGTTATCTGGACTTCACAGTTTCATGCCACTGATTTCACTCAACCAGCTGATCATGGGGGACTTCGATTATTTTAACCTAAGCATCATCTATACCTGTCACATTCGGATACGCCTTTCAGCCACCCCGCTTCGAAATGAAGAAGTAGGCTAGAGTTTTGTTCTTATTTAAACCCCTTGGTAGGGAACATTTGCCAAAAACTGGTGAGTATTCTACACTTGAATCAGGGAGCTTCAGCATGAAATGATTGTCGTCAATTGAGCGATCGATATGAAACTTGCGAAAATGCCTCTTCACACCAGAAGAGAATTTTCTCATAAACGATAGTGATGTAATTGTATGGTGATGGTTACTCAACAGTAGACCAGTGTCCACTTCAAATCGTCAGAATGATGAGCGAATAGTCTTGTTAAACAGATATTGAGTCGGCAAACCAAACATAACTATCACTGCACTTAAGTAGGATAGATAATGAGCTACTTTTAATGCGAACACCCCAATACTACTTTAATGTTTAAAAATGTTGACAGTTATTATTTGATTGCAAGATCGATCATTTCAGGGCATTTCACAGTTCCCGATTAGTCTGCCACGGTGACCAAATTTAACCTACGGCTCTACTCATACGTCAAGAGAAACAGTTTGCACTATACAACATACGGCTCTATCAGCACGCTTCTTACCCGTTGTAGCCCTGAAGGAGTAAGATTAACGAGAACACAAATTGTAGCGACTATAATAAATGATATTTTTGATAGTCGCATTCACCTGTACACTTTTGATTTTTTTTACCTACTTTTGTTTTAGTCAAGCCATCCCTTTTGTAATATCCGTCCCGGGGCTAAAAACACAACTCGCTCCGTGCCTCGCTAGCTTGACGTGCTTTCTCTGTACACTATTTTCCAGGGTCGATACTAATACACGAGGGTCAACGCGCTGAATCCTTTGTTTTCATTGTCGATTGGTTTTCGATAGTGAGTACAGACTGGGTATTATTCTGTTGGACTAGTTCCAACAAGATGGGTTTCACACTATAGGTTGTCAAGGCCGGTTAGCAACATGATAACATCAAACGCAGGTGATATCCTCAACTCATTATACTGAAATAGAATAAACGAAATCAGTCAAGTATGACTTTAAGTGTTAAGTTAGTCGACTGGACAGTGTGTATATGATAACGATAACAAAACAAAAGTATTTAAACTAGATTGATCTATAGAAGATAAATATTGGAGAACCTGACAGTCATCTGAGCCTGTTGTTTACAAGAAACAGTGTGTTTTCCTAATACATGTGTGATCATTCGTTTATCCAAATATGGTATGTATAAACGAGCTGGTTGACAGTATTCAGGTATTTAAATCTACGCACACATATACATGCGCTACCTAGAACGCACAGCGTCGAGACCGAGCAATTCGACGAGGTGCTAAGTCTAGACAGACATTCATTTTAAAGTAAGGTACGACAACTTAGGAACATCTCATTCTGGTCAGCAAATACTTTACGGATAGGGCAATCTATAACCAGTTTGTGACCAAAACTGTTGCTTTTCGTTCACGAGTCCAAAGTCAATTATTTCTTTCATCACACATCAGTCAGCCCAATGAAAGGTTCAACACTAAGTGATTATTGGAACTGTTTCTAACCTGACTACCATAGATATATTAAACAGATTGAAGATTAATTCCACAAAGATTTAATCAACCTGGGATCGTCAACGGAAAAGCATTGTTCCAAGAATGTCAATCAAGTATACGGCGTCCATCAAAGTAACTTAACAATTACCCATCAAGACCGACCATCCTTGTCCGATGAGCATAATTTATGTTTTCTAGAAAAGGCGTTGTACCTGTGTGCATGGTTGGTGACTTCTAGTTCCGTCCAAGACAGCTACAGCGATTGAACCCAAGACAATTTGTATACGTGTCCCCACCAATGGCATGCGTTGTAATTCATATGGTTCCGTTCATATAAATTTTACAGAAAACCGAAGGAATCAGATAAGTATTTTACATAAAAATGCTTGCATACGCACATGTACATTTATTCAGAGTTCAGTGTACGCTAATTATCCTACGTTTCAAAAGCGAAGTTGTCGGTGAAAAATTCGGTGTCACTGTAAATTACTTTGTCCATAATCTGCAAAGTTGCACGTAAATGAAGATCTTGATGCGGTTATTTCACTACAAATGAAAGAAACCAAAGTCATCCATTACTGGGAATGACTAATGTTAGATCCTTGTCAAAAGAGAAAACAATTGCAACGAAAAATAATGTAAAGTACAAACTGGTTGAAACTGTAAAATTACGTAGAACAAAACTTTGCATGCTTATCTAACTGCGCACCGTTTGCTTGGAACAAATGCGCCCCTATGCTTCTTGATGTGATCCTGCCTCAAATTTATGTTGTGCAGCCCTGTAGTTACACAAAAGACAAGCGAAAGACCTCTCCCCAGTACGCCTCCTCAAATAAATTATCGGTTGACCTTTTTCCATTGTATCGTGATCACAAACTGAATGTTTGGACGGTTTTCTTATTGAAATGAGTAGACATGGTATGTTTCTGGAAATGCATTTTTCAATTAAATGTCTGTGCACAAAAGTTGCAGACGAACTTCACTTCTGGAGCTGCATCTACTAATTGATCATGTTTAGTTGACAACCTTGATAAAACGACAGCGTTGGAACTATCCTGACTGCACAGTCTTTGTACTCCTCCGTCTGATGGCAAATAGACACAGGTTGAATCTTCTGTTAGAATGTGTTCCGAAGCACGCATCTATTGGGGTGAAAGAAGATATCTCCCCTAATAAATTGCATGCTTTATATTTCACTTTCACACAAGTAGCATCTTCTTCTTCAGGTAACAAACTTGTAGAAACTGAAGTCGCGATCTCGAGACCAAGCATTCAAATAGCGAACCATTACGGAATGCAAAGTCGTTATTTTCAGTGTCATGGTTACTAGATGACTGGTTTCCTGAGAAGATAGATGCGGGGTTCAAATAATCGCATTTAAAAAATGACCCACTATTCCTCTCGCTTAAACCGTTGACGTGACTACCAATATTTGTCCCCACAATAACTGAGTGTCCGTCATGTGTACGGTATGGACGATAGAGGGTAGGAAATATTCACTTGCATCACGTTCCCATCGGTTCCACAGCAAATGGTATCCATCCTGCTTACTGTTCCCTGTCTGGTACCACCGTGTTGCAAACAGCAGACTTTATCCTATTCGTGCTTTTCGATAACTTTGGCATGCCTGTTGGTCAGTTCTCAGAAATTGATATTTTTTATACTTCTAGCATGCCTAGTTAAGTTTGGTATTTGACTAAAATCTAAGCAAACTGATTAAGACATACTGTAGAGTAAAACATTAGGAAAAGTGGTTAGCTCATAGAACTGGGATCACATCTTCTTCTTCACACAAGCTACTTATATTCAACTATTTGGTGATACCTGTGAAGGTACCAGGTTGAGGTAATTAAAGTGATCAGATATTAACTCATTTCTACTTTACCTGTACATTTTAAGTTGGATATAATTTTTCATTGTCTTTCTGGAATAATTATACAATCTCTGTTGACAAAACTTGCGTGATAAATCAGATTTCTTTCCTTAATACGCGTTTTGTTGGAGTAAGTTTCAGTTACCTTACACTTTTGGTAAATCACGGACGTACATCTGTTGGTTCTTCTTTTTGAAAACTTATGCTTTCTGTGGAGTTTCACCAGTTTACTGAGAGTTATTTACCAGTTCAATAAGTACCCTTATGCCATGTTTCATTCATTATTGCTTCGCTGACATTTTCGAGTACTGAACGTGGATTCACTCAAATAAACCGAACGAATACATCCTCGGGTTATGTTCTCAAAGCGAACATAATTTCTGCCACTGATTAGCATCTTTTCCGTTTCATAGCGGGAATCTACAAAGAAGCTCGCAGTTCAAGAACAGCAGATATCAGAACTGAGCAATAAACTGACGGCAACGGTATGCTTCTTTCTCAAGCTAAACCAGCATAGTTTACTATCTTCACAGACGGAAGAATACGAATCCCAAAAGGAAAGACAGCACGCCACACTTGCAACGCTTCAAAAACTAAAGGAAGAAGTGGAAGAATTCAGAATAAAGGATGCGGTTAGTGAACGGGAGATTGCCCGTCTAAGCGCAATCGAGAAGGAATACAGCGATTTTAAGCATCAAGTTTTAGAAAATTCTCCACCAATGAGCACGCAACTGCCGGCCGAAATCGCGACCATTGTAACTCAAACACCAAAATCACCCGCCCTTTCAGTCCGGCTTAAAAACCTGGTAAGTTGCCTAATGAAAAATGACGGCATCTTCAGACGATTGTGAAGACCCCACAGAAGACACCCCGGAGCATTCTGAAACAACCAGGATCAGCAAGCAAACGCAGAAGAGTTTTCTTCGCAGCGGAATCGAAAGAGAATCAAATTTCTGACGTTCTAAGTGACTCTGAAAAAGAGAATGGAGCGGAATCCAAGGAACCGGTGTTGACATCACCACTCTCATTTACTAACACCCCAAATTTTCACACAGCAAAAATTCAATCGTTAGAAAAGGTTTGTCTACTCTCGTTTACTTTTGCCCGTAAACACTGAAAAGCTTGATTGTGTACAGTTACATTCAGCCATTTTGTATTCGGTCAGAAATCTCTGCCATTCGTGAGACAGGATACTCATTTTACAATATCATCATCATCATCATCATCATCATCATCGTCATCATAGACAGATGTATCCAAGCTCAGTAGCACAGAGCAGGTATTGTTTTACCACAAACCACTTTCGCCAGTAGCATCCTGCTGAATGCAAGTAATTTATATTATATTAAATGGCGATCTGGCATCAGCAAAAGTAATCAACAGGCAAGACCATCTTACGCGGACAGATAGACGTACGGGCTTAGGGCCTCTTAAATCAAATATTAAATTTTCATTGTTACTTAGCTAAGCTCATCTATAAAATCTGGAACAGTTGTAATGGACCGGGCGGACTATATTGACAAAATGGATTCAGTCCTCAGTGATCGCTCACGATTTGTGATGAACGAGAAAACTGATAACCCAGTAGACTTAGAAGAACGGGTTACAAAGAATCACAGTTGCTACTTGAAGGTAATTTTATAGACACCACCACTTTCAAAAACCTCAAACCGTGTGGAAGTCAGATTCCTCAGATGTACGGGTTCCCCAAGTGCACAAGTCTGGAATTCCGTTAAGACCAATATTGGCTATGTCCAACTCTCCACAGCACAAACTGGCCAAATGGTTGGCAAAATTACTGAAACCGGTACGAGATTCTATGACAGAGTACTGCCTGAAAGACAGTTTTCATCTAGCCACGCTGTTAGAAAATCTCAACATGTCTGACAAACGCATGGCTTCACTGGACATAGAATCGTTGTTCACAAATGTGCCGTTGAAAGAAACCATCAGTTTTTGCTATCCTATATAACTTCAAATCAGATGAACATTGCAATCCCGGAAAGTGAATTAGAACGTCTACTTTTGCTGTGTACATCTAACGTAAGCTTTAACTTTCAAGGCAAGGCTTATCGTCAGATTGATGGAGTCGCGATGGGCAGTCCACTTGGTCCAGTTTTAGCCGATATCTTTGTGGCCAAACTGGAAAAGCAAATGGCGAGCAAATTGGACAGTTTGGTCCTCTATAAAAGGTATGTTGATGACATACTTGTAGTCACAAATGATCAGATGCAGGCAACAGATTTGCTAGACCAAATGAACTGTTTACATCCAAACATTCGCTACATTTAGAAAGTGAGACTAATGGCCGACTGCCGTTTCTGGATATCAACATAATTAAGAGAATGGATGGATCCATTCAACGTGCTATATATCGAAAGAATACGTGGACCGGTCAGTACCTACACTTTGACAGCTATGTTCCAGTAGCATATAAAAGAGGATTGGTACGAACGCTATTTGACCGGGCCAGACGGCTTTGTACTAGTGACACCCTGGATGATGAACTCCGTCAAACAGACTTTATTAGACAACGGTTATCCGGGAGGATTTATAAGAAAATTCAACACCAGCAATGTACAAAATAATTCTCAACCCACAGTCTCCAAAAAGACAGTAGTTTTACAACTGCCGTTCAAGGGAGACAATGTGTGTCGAATAGTTGAACAACGCTTAAGGTCAGCTGTTGTCCGCACGTTCTTTGCCGCGAAACCAGTGATCGTGTACAGAACGGTCCGAGTTCCCACGCCCCCGGTTAAGCAACCGACGCCTCAGTTCGCCAAATCAAACGTAATCTATGAATACAAATGTGGATGCGGAGCATCCTATGTTGGCAGAACTGAGCGCCAGCTTGGAACCAGGGTTGCCGAACACTTACCGAAATGGGTTCAACAAACGGTCACACAATCAAGCAACTCGACAGCAAACACCCGGAAGGAGCCAGCGTCATCGATTGCAAGCATCACTTGATGACGCAACATGTGATTGACTCATCAAAGTCATTTCGTGTTCTGTTCTCGACTCGAAACAAACGTTTGCTACGATATGCCGAAACCAATGCAATCAGACACCGTCACTCCCATTTTGTGCGTACAAAAACCGTTTGTGACGTTGGTGCTGCCGTGGTAGCAACCGAACTGGTTTGAACTTTGACCTTTTGTGATTGTTTTGTGGTTTGGAATTTTGTACATTTTAACTCGTCTGCAGTAAACACCAGTAGAGATGCAGCGAAATCTGCTCGAGCATAAATCGTGTAATGTCAGTCTTTTGTCTGCTCTATTCAAATTTTCAACGGAAAATGATTGATCTGAACAAAATATCCTGCTGGAACGCCAAACTTCTTTACCAAACCCTGGGGTTTATAAAGTCACTAGTTCAGTTTATTAACACGACAGACTTAAAATAAGTCAATCACGTACACATTAACTAACTACCCCAAAACACAAATATATACCAGAGTTAATTACGGTATGTTGGTTTTTAAATGCTATTGCGTCAACAACGTCAAAAATCGCTGCGAATTTAAGACGGTTAAAATTTGTTCCAAACATACCGCACCGAAACCTTGAAACAGTTTTCGCGGACATCCGAGAGTATCTTTATTACTGAGTCTGGTTCAGGTTCCCTCGACAATTGAAAAGGAAGATTACACGGCAAGTACATTTTTCACTAATCGGAAGGTAGAATACGAGTGTGTGATTTATTTCACTTTTCACGAATTAATTATGAGAATATCCATAGTTCTGCAATGTAATGATCAGAGTTTAACTGAAACATTTCACTTTTTACGGAAGTAAATGGGACCAAGGAGTACTGTTTAAGAAATGAATGTATTTCCTATGTTAAGATCATTATGTTAGCAGTGTTCGAAATGAAGATTGACACTAAGCTTCAATCATACCCACTTACCAAAGTCTTTATAATGCATAGATTTGGTTGGTTCAGTCATTTAGTAAGAATGTAGACCAATCACTTAGAGGGCTCATTTGAAGCCTCACTTCATTGACCTAAAGCATGAGGAGGCTAGTAACTGAGTTAGCAAATAGAAATGAAAGCAGCCAGTAGTCAATGAGAAACGGTAAGATGCGTTTGACTCCTCGGTTGAGATTCTGATAACTCATTAAGTCTTCAGCTAAAAATATTAAATAGCATAGTAGGTAATCAGGCTTGGTTGCTCAAATGCTGTTGTTGTTTCACTGAGATATCTATGAAACGAATGCCATTGGCAAAAAGACACCTAAAACCGCAAAGACGAAGACTTACAGATACCATCTAATTTTCACTTACAATGCGGTTTTGTGCTGCTCAAAAAAGTGTGAATAAAAGGTTTTTAGGACTTAAGACTCATGATACTTACCACCACCAAAGTGAGCGATGCATCAGCGGTATGCATTGATGCTTAACTGTCACACAACCACGAAGAAAAAAGTAAGTCCTGACCAAGAAAAAAGAAGGGGAAGTGAGGGGAAACAATCACTAAAAACATACGTCTTCACTCAAACACCCAACAATAAAGTGCTTACATCATGCAGACAAACAATCGAACTATAAATGATAGCAACGCGCCATCAATAAGACAGCTTCCTCACCACTTTTGGTAACCCGCCTCATTAAGCGCACTCATTTCGTAAACAAGTCGGATAAACAACACCATGCACGCCGTTGAGCGCGATTAGCCGTCACCCGACCTAAAATCTTCAGCTGCCGATTCGGTGGTGACCTCAGCCCCGGAGGTGTAACCCACCGAGAGTAGCAAACCTCCTGGTGAACAACTTCGTTTACGTAAGTCAGGTCATCATATGTCCTCCTCGCACACTACGCCAATCGGCCACAACATCAACATAGAGTGTTTGATATGACAGATGACCGACTGGCATCCTTAGCACATGGCTTAACTATTTAATTCTGGGCATAATTGCATACTAACCCAAAGAGAACGCTACGCAACTGCTACCATATACTAGCTTCCCATCCTCTTCATTGTTTACCCGCTGATGCCATCCGATCCAACCGATCACACGTACACATAAATGATCACAAACCTGAAAACGACAAACGTCTTCAACTCTGAGCGGCCACGTTTCGCAGCCGTAAAGTGACAGTACCCTTACAGGTCGCCATACGCACGCGATCTTGCAGTTTTAGAAATATCGTAAATAAGTTAATACCGCTCTAGGCCTGGAAACAACTGCCTCTATCTCAATCTCTGTACCTCCGCCGCTGATAATGCAACTTCCTAAACACACAGACCGATCGGCCTCCATAAGTTCATTGCACAACATCAAATCTACTGCATCACAGCAGTCTTGCAGAAGCATTATTTTGAACTTGCAAAGCGCATTCCGAAGTACTTAGCAGAACGCGAAATAGCGTCTAGCAGTTGTTTGTGCTGCTTGGAAAGTTGTCGAACAACAACACCTTATCGTCAGCATAATCAAGATCATCTTTCCCTTAGGTAGAAGATCCAAATAAACGTGGGTGAGGCAGATAGCGCTTCATTATTTGGTTCTTGAGAAGACTGAATAAAAATACTGAAGGTTGACAGCCCTGGTATACGCAGCTCTTAATGTTGAGAATGTTGGACAGTTCACCAAAAAATACAACCTGGGTGAATCGTGGAAATAAAGTCCCGACAGAGCGTTTACATTTTTATTCGTTACTCATGCGTTTACGTACTTCTAAAATTGCAGGTCGATCCGCAGAATCGGAAGCACCTCTACAATTCAGCAAAATGATCAATTCTGGCCGGTAGTGCGAATGACTCCGTTATATAAAATTTGTGGAAGAATAAAAGTCTGGTCAGTACATCCTAGTCCAGGACGAAACTCTGCCCATTTTGCTTTTATTCTTACTCCAAAGCTGCAGCACGTCAATGAAGTAGAATAAGTACAGGGACCCTAGTAGTCACTGGGGTCAAGCTATTCCCCTCGTGGTATTCCCAAGGTCCACTGACATCTTTTCAAAATATGGGAACAACTACCGAGTGGCCCCAGCACAGAAAGATGTTTTATGTCATCCATGCAATTGAAAACAACTGAGGCACAGTCTCTACTAAAGCCTAATCACCTTCTATGTAAAGCGTCGGCACGAGGTCATCTGGGTTAACAGCCCCACTGTATCTAAGGTTGAAAATGCAATACCGGACCTTAATTTTGCTGGGTAGTCCCTAATTTATCCACCACAGGGCAACAGCTTAAGCCTGTGGTGATAGCATGGTGAATTTTCATAGCTTTGCTGTTCCGTCTTGCAGCTTACTGAACAAAGGTCACTTAGTGAGAAATGATGACTGATTTTTCCTCATTTCAAATCGAATGGATATTGTCTATTAATTGGATAGGTCAATGACCTATTATGATCTCAATCATACTAAGTGGGAGACAACTTTCACAACATAGGAAATGCAAGATACTGTCATGTAACAATGTGAAATCGAGTTAAATTGTGCTACCAGACAAACAAACTGGATTAACATGCTGTCAAAGAATTATGGGCGTACCCTCAAGTAATTTGGCCACAAAAATGATCGGAGAGTTGAAAAAGAAAGAAAACTGCTCCAAGAACCCTCATAAGTGCTTCTCATCTGAGGGAGATTCTGAAACTGCATTGACGGGTAAGCAGATTCGTGTAACACTTACTTATGTGCCACACATGGACTGGTGTAAGCCAGTGGACGTATACTGACCTATATATCGACGGAAGTAGGCAGACCATCACGTTATCCGGGATGATGGTTGAGACTGTCATTTTCGGCGATAAAATGAATGATATTTTCTCCTTTCAAAAAATAATGAACTCGTGCGTACTCCAGTAATATTTTGACGTGGACCCATCATTCATTCATTTTCATTTTGAGACATACCCCCGGTACTATGATCTCTGGCTGTCGTTGGTCTTGATAAGTGTCCACGAAATGGCAAAGTAATGAATAAGTACAAGTGTATAGATAAGGGTAATGGGGAGAAAATAAAGAAAAGGAGGAAAAGAAGGGTCGGGGACATCGTGGATGTGGGCTTGCCGGTGACTGCGATACACTGTCATGTCAAAGGGTGTCTCCAACCAGCGATGTGGATGGTTGCGAACCCACCAACCAAGCAGACGGCACCTGCCAACTTTGCTCAGCAGAGCGGTCATGGCTTCGATAGCCGGTGATCGCATCATTGCATGGCCGCTTTGGGCTATCTTTCAACAACCAACAGCCATTCTGATCAATGGGCGATGTGACACGCTCCGCAGGTATACGGAGTGCTTGACCCAAATAGGGTATATTGTGCATTTTCATTACCGCCGTTATCAGGCGCGAACTAACACACTTTCCAAATGTACACCGATGGACCATCACATTGCTCATATATTCGGCTCATTTGATAGTGACTAACAGACGGAGATAACGGTGATTGCATAACAAAATCTGGATGCGTCTTCCACATGAATGGGGCCAGGTATCTGATACACAGCGCAAAACTGAACGCACACAGCCACTGTCAACCCTGTCTTTGTCCGGACAATAGGACCTCTGCGATTCTACAAATGGTGAAGGTCAGCGTAACCACTACGTGCTTTTGTTATCCTCGTGGACATTTTGTCAGCAATATTACAAGCTGATAAGGTGACACACCCGGGTAGATGAAGTAATTGATAGATTTCAGCAAACTGTTTGCAGTCAAAATAGTAGGGTTAGTCTCAAGGGAATCTAGTTACTGCATTTTATAGATAAGAGGTGCAAAGTACACACTATACAAATCAGCAATTTAATTTGATCGGTTCGGTATAACCTGCATGTTCTCGGCAAGAAAATTAAGTTAGGGACTATTGTCTGAATACTCAATATCAGTCATGTCACTACCGGACAGAAGCTCCACTACGAGATCCTTTGAACGTGCTTCATGGTTCTACGTATGTCTTCTGATTTATCTTTCTATGTTAACATCTGACATATTCCAAAAACACGAATAACCATGAACTTCCTCGTGCTATATCAGATGGTCCATGTGTAAAAAGATTAGGTTTCAAACGGGAGCTTGAAATTATATATCGACACAACCGTAGCAGTGTCTATGATATGGATACCTAGGATCACCTTGAAAAATCCTGTCTGTCTCATCGATTGCTCTACATGGGTCACAGTAAGACAATTATGCAAGAATGGTGAAATGAAAGCAGGACCTAGCGAGACCCATTCACTTTGTATTCAGCGACTGTTTGGACAGTAATATAGATAAATATGAAACCATACTTCGTTCAAATTGACTTCACCTTAGTCATACCTCAAGCTTTAGATTACTCTTCATCTAAAAGCAAACGGATATAGTCCCCCGTGCCCTCGTGAGCCGTCGTGTAACCTCTAACAAATAAATGATCCACTCAACGTTCTTCAAACGGATAAGTTTAGAAAATATTTGGAAATAAGACGACCTACGTCAACAAATGCACGTCAATCAAGTAGCAACATAATTTCTTCCTAAAGTTTACTCGAATAAACGCCTTCTAAACTTGTGCACAACGATTTCATTTCAGACTTCCAATATACGCAAAACACCAGGCCGCAAAGGACCAAAATTCACGGATCTAAACACTATTACAGGCAGCGTAAAAAAGCTTGGCGACAACTGGTTCGACAGTGACCAACTTTTTGGTCTGGGAATTGAAGACTGAATAACGTTCCGTTTGTGTTTTGATGTTCTTTTTTACGTTCAATGCGAATTGCTACAAAAAATAACACCAAAAACGAAACTTCGTTTATGATTGGTAAATCAGTTGGTATCATCGGTTGAAAAAATAGAACAAACTCACGAAATTTGAACGCTGAACTAAATTCCACAATGTTCACTGAAGAAACTTCGTGTGATCGTCAACGTCATCCGGATAAAAGAATATCTGAGGCCGTCGTTGACAACACCTCTATCACCAGGTTGAAATGCAGCGCTCAACTCGTATGAAAGCTGATCCGTTGGCAGCATCAAAAATCTGCTAGTGATGGCGAGCAAACCCTCTCAGCGAGAAAATCGTTCCAGTCATCCATCTAATGAATCATTTGGTCAACCAGCCTGTAGGCACTGTCCAACTTGCCGCAGTAAGACACTATTTTCTGTTGCCTCTCAACCTTTTGGTACTTGCTGGTAGACCACGGACTGAATCTGAAAAGATTCCATAAACGTCACCATCTAGTTATATTGATGAGAAGGCTGCTTATAGTGAGTTATTTGGAAAGATGTACAAGATGACCGCTTCGATTTCGTACTCTGAAACACACACCGTGGCTGCATTTTCTAATTTCAGGCCACAATGGTCTAAGGGCGATACAGGAATCAAAATTTGCCTGATACCCTTGATCGAAAACTGGCAGGCCAACGACCACAACCATGGAGTATCCCTCATGAGAAGATGACTCCATGATGCCTGAATATTGTGCATATAAAACTTAGAGTTAATGTAATAATTCGTTGCATCTAGACATGACTGGAAGATATGGTATATTCGTTGATGGGAACAATTTCGTTATGGCTTTTAGCGTCTGTGGGGCTAGCCGACGACTTGCATAATCAGCAGCAAATTCGAGACAATAAATACCTTCGGTGTACGGCAAATATTTATCAGCTTCAACATGAAAACAATATTCCTCGGTGCGTTTCAACACTGAAGCAAGCTACGACTGATGATCTTCAGTCGTACAGCAAACTATGACATTACCCTCCAAGTAGATCAATGTCTGTGTTAGATCATACGGCGTCATCTTCTTAGGTTACTAAAAAGTGGTCAAGGTGCACTTCACATCGAATGACAGGCCGTTTTTCCCGACACATTATGCCATGTGTGATAATAGTTGAAAACTGCCTACCGCATGTACAGATTTTCATCTAACTTCGAGAAAACAATTTTTTAAACTCACTTAGGCTTGCGTGCATATTCTCGAGAGCTGGAAGCAAACACTGATGAGTCTATAATGCTTTGTTTAGACGAGTTGAACATTCAACAAATAATCGCAACGAGTCATTTGCCTTTGTGACTATTACTGTTTGGTGTGACCCAAAGCTTACTGGACCATTGACACATCCGTTCAAATGAGTTCAGTTCAACGTCCAGCTCAATATATACTTTAGAACGGAAAGCTGGTTTTACTTCTGGACAAAGGTACAAGGCAGCACTAAACCATATTTAAAATGTTATGAAAACGTCTTAAATTATGAAACCGCTTTTTTACTTCTTCTAACAATTGGACATACCTGACCGCAGACTGAATTCAATGACAAATCGAATAGGTCCAGTTGAGTAATCCACTCTTTAACTAATTAAGTGAACTGTAGATCCTTTGCACTGTAACAGATAATTAAGTAAACGTTTAACGGAGAGTTTTTTTATTGAGCTCTGAAATGCGGCGCTAGGTGCAATCTACAAGACAGCAGTTCAGTGGAACTTGCAAATATATTTTAACTGACACAAGGGCAACGCTTTCATTTGTTGGGCTAAGGCCAGGCCAGATCGTTCAACCATGTGCAATGGTCGTTCCAAACTGGCCGGAATTATTCTCATAGTTATAAGCTTGACAGATTTTGAGGTTTGAATCGGTCATTTAATCAACATTTAATCATTTAATCATTTAATCATTTAATCAACAAAGAAAACCTTCACTTATTTCTCACGACGCACACCAGACTATACTGGGAGCAAGTTTTCGTGACCATGCTCAAGCCGTGAGTGACATGACACAGGATGAGGTTGTAGCGAAATACGTGGTGATTCCACTAACGAGAAATCGTAAACTATAGCTTGGGCAAATTGATGTAAACAGACAAATAACTTCGCACGTCAGACAGCTGGCTACGTACTTAAGCAATAAGCCAACCCCGTGAACATACTATCAAGAACCTTCAAACTTACGGCTACTGTGACCGGACTGAATACGAGATTTCCTATTTATAAAAGCGATTTCAACCTTTTGGTCCAAGAAAAATTCCAGCGCGCTTATAGCAAGAAAGTGAACGGCAAGTGGAGGACATGTTAAAGGAAGACGACATCGAGGAGACGGGGAGCTTATTCAATTAGCTCGCCACACTGGTGAGAAAGCCCAATGGGAAATTTCGAGTTTGTGCGGACTTAAGAAGGCATGACGAGATTACAGTCAACGAAAGCTTGACTTGCCAGCGCAATCATGAATTTACAGAACGCCAGGATAGTCAACGTCAGAGTTTAGAACACAAGTCAAACTGCAAACTCTGACACGTAGTCAGCTCAGCGTAGAATGAGCAATAACGCGCAGCTATATCGAACGCGAGAATGAAATCATAGTAAAGATGAGACATAGATCAGACAAGCTGTCACCCAATAGATTGTGTGGTTAACGCGATTGGATCGTTCGGGGCTAGGGTGAGAGAAAGAGAGAGAAAGAGAGAGAGAGAGAGAGAGAGAGAGAGAGAGGACACACGCGTGTCTGGGTGATGTGCAGACGACAGCAGGCGTGGATGCCAACCTTTCCTTCCCCCTCTAATTTGGCTTGTTTCCGCTGGCCTGGAAACGTTCCATTGATTTGTGCGTCCTGCGCGATTGACGACAACATTTCTTCATGCGAGTGTTGTTCTGGCAACGGGCTCTTCCCTAGGAGAATCGTGGTTCGGGTCGTAGTTCGAGGTTGATTGTTCCGGTGTGGTGGACACGGAGCGAGGACTTACATGATCTTTGTGCGTTGTGATGGTCTGACCATTTGGTAGAAGGATTCAGTGTCTGACTGTTTTCCGCTCTGATCTGTCCGGATTTCCAACCTTCTTCTTTCGAAAGGCACCGACTGGGAATGCGACAGCTGCGAACAGTCGTGGGTGATGTTCAACTTGATAGTGAACGTCATCGGCATCAAGCCACTTCCCTTGTAAACGCTTTAACACCAACTCGAGTGTCTTCAAATGTTCCTTATCCGAACATCCGGAAATAAGAATATCATCCAAGTAAGCACACACGCCTGGAATATCTTTCATTAAGTTGTCAATAATGCGTTGGAAAATAGCTGGAGCAGAGTGGATGCCGAACGGCAAGCGATTATACTGAAACAATCCCATGTGCGTATTGATTGTTGTAAATTTCTTTGACTCTGGGTCAAGTTCGATTTGTGAATACGCATGACTCAAGTCCAGTTTGGAAAACTTTTCACCACGGCACAGTGTAACATGAATCCTCTATTTTTGGAATGGGGTAATGTTCCATGGTAGCGGCCTGATTCACTGTCAATTTGTAATCTCCACATATACGAACGGAACCATCTGGTTTCTGCACTGGCACAATAGGGGCACTCCACGATGAATGTCGGACAGGAGTGATTATTCCTTGTGTCTGAAGACGTTCGAGCGCAGCCTCGACTTTTGGGCGGATAGTGAACGATAATGTACGAGCCTCAACCGGGGTATCATGCTCCACCATAATAATGACCTGGAAATAATTCAGCCTTCCCCAGCTCGTTGTTTGTCGAATACGCATCACAATTTCTGTAGTAGTACCGGAAGGCTGTTGTGGCTATCCACTCGTCTGACAGATAGGAATAGATCTGGCATGAGTTTAAGCCAATTTCGACCCAACAGATTTGGACTCTCGTTATTTACGATGTACGCAGGTAGATTAAGCGTTTTCGTTCCATATTTTACTTCCACATTACATGTACCCATAACATCGATCGCATCTCCTGTATATGATCGTAATGTGGCTGCCGCTGGGACCAATGGAAGTGATTTTGGCAGTATGCGCCTGTTAATAAGTGTCACTGAAGCTCCTGTGTCGATTTCAAGACAAATGTTGCGGCCTTCCACGTTCAAATCGACTGTATAGGGAGGTACTCCTGCAGGAAGCGTGGCCGAGGTATGTGAAATCAAGTAGGAAACTGATTCTTCATGATCTTCAATTGATCGTACAGCTCGAGTCTTCGGGCGGAAATCGGAAGATTGCGCTTGTTTCGAACGGCATACGCGTGCAATGTGGCCAATTTTCCCACAACTATGGCACGTCGACTGTTTGTGACGGCAATCCGTCACAGCTTCTTGTTGTTCACTGCAACAACAGTAATTAAGCATTCGAATAGGATTCTTATTGGATTTGAGCAGGAGATGTATTCCGTGTAATCAGTTGTACAGTATCTGGGGCCGAAGACGGTTGGTATAAAGTGAGCTGTTCTGTTATGTTTTCCCGTTGCCTCGCAATAGAACATGCACGGTCCCAATTTAGTTTTGACTCCTCTTCGGACAACAGTCGCTCTCTTGCTTTTAGTCTACTGGACACTCACTAGTAAACACTGAACCACTACAGTCTTTCCAAGTGTTGTGGATGTAAATTCATTACAACGACTACTAGGAAATGTCTATTGGATATGAGCGACAAAACCATTAACACTTGCCCCTGAACATGTGAAAACGTGTCGTCTAGTGTCTGCAGAGCATCAGGCAAGGACGTTCTGTCATATACACGAAGTGCGTCAAAATGACGTTGACCTTCAGATCCCAGATGCTGTCTGAGTAATTAACTTTTCTGAGTCTGACGGCAGGATTTAATGCTATGAGCAGTTCCAGATAATCCTCGAAAGATCGTTTCCAGCGCGTCCACACAGATAATGAGGGTTTTGAACCGGCATCTCTCCAAAAATAATCTGGAGGTATGGATGAATTATTCATGACTTTTGGATAATTGTTTAATTCCCGTTCGCCAAATGTTATAATCTAGAACACACGTTAACTGCGAGCTCTGACACGTAGTCAGCTCAGCGTAGAATGAGCAATAACGCGCAGCTATATCGAACGCGAGAATGAAATCATAGTAAAGATGAGACATAGATCAGACAAGCTGTCACCCAATAGATTGTGTGGTTAACGCGATTGGATCGTTCGGGGCCAGGGTGAGAGAGAGAGAGAGAGAGAGAGAGAGAGAGAGAGAGAGAGAGAGAGGACACACGCGTGTCTGGGTGATGTGCTGACAACGGACTTGCGGTCAGGATTTTAGCGAGTGGAACATAAGCAATCGGAATGAGGTAAAACTGCTTTCACTGTGGAAATAAAACGTTAGCGGTTCAAACGTATGACGTTTGAGCTAACAGGGGCTTATGTCACATTTAGGCGATTGACGTTCAAAGTGCTGGACGCAGTGCCAATGAGGCAGAACGTTCGATGCAAGCTGTGTTGCAGAAGACTAAACACGCCGATCAGTAGCCCATAGTCATCACTGGCGAAATATACAACAGTACTACTCTGTCGTAAGGTCAGTCAGGGCGAATTCTAACCACTGCCCGAGAAAATGGTAACGATCCAAGCTACTCCAGTGCCAAGCGCCAAGTGAACACTGCGACAGTTTCGTGGACGCTTTGACTTTACATCTGTTTTCTAAAATCTCCTACGACTTCACCAGCGCTTTATGCGAAATACTGACGAAGAATTGCGGTTTGACTGATCAGAAAGAGTTTTGATGACAGGCTGTTGAAAACTGTCCAAATTGCGGGCATTATGAAACTGGTAAATTGTGATGTTAACTGTCGCTGTATATCTCGTTCCGTTCCGTTTATTATCTCTTTACTCATTTTCTTATTGTGTTAAATGTATTTTTCTCACTTTATTAAATTAGTATCCAGTCTGCCTCCCTCTGTTCGTGTGCTTAACATGTAATATAACGACACTTTCCACGTACGCATGACCTGCACACTTGGCTGGTTACTAATACCGTATCAAGGTTTTGCAGACATTTTCGCTAAAGTTCTTCTCGGAGTTCCTGATTTTTGGGTTTTTCAAACAAAGATCATTACACGCCAGAGTGACAAAAGCTATTTGAAGCTGGTCTAGTCTTATGCAACTCGCGAAGAAAATCGCAACTTTGAGCTCGACAAAATAGGAAAACCACCCCCTGGGGACAAATTTCTCTAACATCCAAGTACCTGCGTAAATAACATATGCAATAAATTTACGTTGAATAGATCACTAAACAGTGTGATTAAACGTCAACCTGGTACAATTACATTCACGGTGATTTGGACATCGCCTAAATATATTATGGATTCGGGTTCAGATGGGCGGTTATCTGTGCTTCAAACAAACATAATTTGTATAAGTTAATTATTTTCAAGTTCACTGTTTTGTGGTGTGACTGTTGGTTGGTTTAAAAATGAAATTGGTTCAACTTCTAAGAAAATGTGCATCGGCATATGAGAGAAAATCAAATAATTTCACAAGTTTAACTGTAGTGTCAGTCACTTCCCTCAAGGCGCTTCACCACGTGCAAACAGTGCCAAAGAAAGAGTACCCTTGTCATGGTCCTACCAGGTTTAAAAGATGTGTATCTGGGCTGACTAGTGGCGGAGCGGTTTGTGGCTTTGACTCATAAAGCGAAGGGTTGCCGGTTCGATTCCCGTTCAAGCTGCCTGTATCTGGCGTTTCGACATTAAATCACTAAACGAACAACCCCTTTATACGATATAAGTTACGTCAAACCACAAGGTTGGCCGACATATTCACTTTGCTCATTGTCACCATTTTTATGAGCTGAACCCGCCCCACGCCTGCTGGTTTCTATTGCTTATCCGCCCACAATTTTAGTCGTAATTGTTTTTCCATCCACCAAACCAGACCTTTCGGTCACTGAGTCTTTGTCTCGATGCCTAGAACCAATTTCAAGTTTCGTGAACTGACTGAACAGTTGATTACAGAGACAGATTTGGGTATTTTTATATTAACAGAGACGGAATAAATCGGTGGACCTGATCAGGAAATATTGGAGAAAAAAGAAAGGATAGTGTTTGCAAAACAGTGAACACGATTTTTAAAAAAATCTCGTGACTTGTTACACACGACCAACAACGTTCATAAAGATGTTGGAATATTCACGAGAAAACAACAGTTCAACCCGATCAGATTTGACCCATTTTCCTGCGCCAGTAAGTTTCAACTTGCCTCATTAGCAAATTCAAAATTGGATACATTGAGTCAAGTCAAGTCTAGGTTTGTCTTTCATACATACACAGTAATTGTTTTAAGTCATTGGTGTAATGAGAAATGCGAAATTTATAGTTGCATAGCATCAGTGTTATTTTGGGTAATTTCAGAAAATTCCGAACCCATTTAGTTATGGATAAGTACGAATAACTACTGCATGGGTCATTTCTAACACAACAAAGAGAACCACTTTACAATGAAGACTCTTGTCAAGATCCCTAAGTAGGCGGTAAACACTGTATAATTATATTACACATGGATATAAGCGCTTCAATTTTGTAAATCTCCTCTCGAATCACAGATCCGTCAGTCTGAACCAATAAGGTAATTTATGGCGTGCCGGACTAAAACTGGTTAGCCAGTTTTAGCAGCTGAAAACAGATTAACGCCAAATACACTGAACCACAGAAAGTGTCGCCCCCCTTGGCACAAGCAGAAAAGTGACATATTCGAAAATGTGCCATGTTTGATTTAATTTTTTTTTACCGGAACCTACAATGAGTAGTATAATTTTATTGCGATTCCAATAAACCGCTCTCATACCGACGGGAT
>LOND01001059.1:47916-76704 GCA_014220965.1 Paragonimus kellicotti
CGCGCCGTTACCTCTCGAACTATTTCGGCTATCGATGACAACGCGCAGATGGCATATAATGGTATACGACTGACTTCCAGTTCGAAAGTGATTGCATCAACAAACGTACTGTCCGAACCTGAAGCCTGCCAGCAGATTAAGCGTGATGAGGCTTATCCTTAACCGAAAGCGTCAGCTGATCGGTATTTGAGGAAGAAGTCGTATGGGAGGAGTAACCTGGCTCACCTTCGTAAAGGGTTGGCAGTGATAGGTACGACATGTATCTTATGAAACGTATTCACTATAAAGGCAATTAACAGGGTTTCCTTTCCGATTTGGCTATATTTCTTCTCGGAAGGAATAACTGATCCAGCAGCGTGCATGATTGTCCCCCCGAAATCATTCGGCAATAAGTAGGTGATCACAGCATAGTCATGCGTATCCGATGCGATCAAAGGCAGACCTGAGATGAGTAACGATACCTTCTGATTGATAGCGTGCTGACATTGAGGAAACCGCTCTGACGCAGCAAATCTGAGTAGGCGAATGAAGAATAATCTGCACGCGCGAAACACAGTTTACAAATTGGGGAAACGAATGGGAGAGAGGATTCATTCATTGAACCTGTTCTACGTTTGCCGGTCTGGTGCTTAACCATCCTCGCCAATTAGTCATCCTCGAGAGATTTGGCACTTTGTAATCAGAAGTTGCATCTATCTGCCCACAGACGGAATGTACGAAATAAGCATTTATTCACAAAATGATCGTCAGCGTGCGGTAGATCGCCTTTTGAGTGTTTTCTGAGCCTTCTGTGTCGGCTTCATGCATACGAATGTCCCGATAGCGTTATCTGGTCTCTGCGTGACCCGAATATCCAAGAATAGGTGTTTAAGCACTTCGCTCTATTCAGCTTCAGGTCTGGATTCAAATTTAATAATATGTTTGATGCGGGCACCCTACGTTGATATTCCGATACATGAAACAGCTGATGGCATTTGACTTTCTAATGAACGAACTGAAATCTCCGTTGTGTTTGTGCACACATACTATGTGTCTCGGGTATCAGGAATTCGATGTTAGACTGATAGACGAGATTATATTGCTCGGTACACTGAGTCCATTTCCAGTGGACTGTTCTATGGCTGAAGCAGAATCCAAATTACGTGGAAACTAACAACGACAGAGTCGAGCAATCACTACGTAGCAGGTATTTCAAATTATGTGGAGCACAACGGGCAATAATGCTTTCACTCTCCTAGGTTATGATAAAACTGTCTATGTTTGCCACGCCTTATTGTTTACAGAAATACCTGTGTAGCTGCGGCATGAATTGTATGACGAAAACAAACCGATAACTACTTAGGCGCCAATGTAAAGACTGATAGTAAAACACCCAACACTATATACACCAAAGCACACTGTCCAAATAGGACATGGAGGGAAAGCTTATGAAGTAATGTCTGTGGTTTTAGACGACAGGTGGAAGCGCATCCTCTAGTTTACTGAAAGATTAATGTCAGCCCGTACTTACAGTATTGTGTTTGCTGTTGATTCACCGAAATTGTAGTGATTAACGTCGGGTGAACGTTTCAACCTGATGATACAGTAACAGCATGGATTGACCAAACAATTGTGTTGCGTCTAATATGGTTCGTGATTTTTCCCCTATAAATGCTGTACAAACCAAATTCAGCCCAGTATTTTATAATAGGGCTCGTTCGTCTGCTGTAAATAACGAGTGCGGTCGATTTGTTAATAATCGGGAACGTTTAATTTTGCAACGGGCGTATGCTAACGGACGTTCTCTGTTTGAGATGAAGACCTCCCCATCTCTGACAATTCACAATGTTCATCATAACAGCATTAACGGCGAGAACGTTGAGATCGTCGGTTAGTAGCTTCGGCCATTTGACACCTAAAGTTGCATTACAGAATAAGCTAAACTAAACTAAATAAGCTACTCAACAAATAAAACACTGCTTACCGGTCCTGTTTCGCTTACGAAGTACACTTCCTTAAATATCTCTTATACTATGTTTTTGGTTTACGACGTTACTGCTTCAATAATTAACCACCTATTGTTCACCAAAAACGTGGTTTATAAGAATGCTGTATCAGATCGGTAGTTCCCTTCACGCGGTCACTGAACGGTAATAACAACGATTCAAGAAGTGTCACCACCAAAAGTGGATTCCTAGGATCACGAATTTTCGGTCACACATCTGTCAGTTTTAGGGAAGAGGCCACGTACCCGTAAACTAACTCAAGGAGCATAAAAAGCCAGTAACCATTCATTCAACAACTATCAAACGTTCACCTGAGGATTGAACGTTGAATTACGTTCAGTTTATATTTGTGTTCAAAACAAAGAAATACACAAAGCAATAGCCGTAATAAAATAATCATCCTATTCCAACTGATATAAAAATACATAAAACAATGATTAAATCTTTTAAAATCATAGAATTTGAAGGTCAAACCAAATTGGACAATGGTCACTGACAAAACCATTAGCACCAGCACCGGTATCATCTGGGATAAGAGGATGTCTCAGACCTTCACTGATAACACCCCCGCTACCCGTGAAAAATGCATCAACTAAATGACTCGGGTTGTCGCCACGTGTCAACCCAGGCGAAAGCCAGATGTTGTCGTAAGCGGTTTGACAGGAAGTAGACGGGCAGTCCATCGTGGAAGGGGCCGGAACGGTATTTGAAGTTGCTGTTGACACCGTTGTGGGTTGATTTCCGTCGAGCACCGACTGGAATCCCCGTTGTCTTAGACCGTCGAAGGCTTCAAAATGAAGTAAAACGCAATACTGATCCGATTGGATGAGTAAGTGGTGAGTACGTAGCTTACTTATGAAAATTAACATTCAACATGACCGTAAGCGGTATTACAGCAACACACAAACTACACACGTTGAACAGATGTGGCGTTTATCAAAACACAACCATAACCCGAACAACTTGGAAATTCAGCAGTAGAAATGAGGGAACGGTAAAAGTGTGGGAGTATAAACAACCGAACAACACCTTAGAAAGTAAAATGAACAACGAGAAGATTGACCAAAGTGCAAGCAATCAGAGTTATCAGAAACAAGTTAGCTTACAAATTTCTCACAAACACATTCAATTTAAGAAGGTGTGACCAGAAAGAGCAAACGGAATGACTTCAATTATTGGGGAAAATTATGTATACCCCAATAAGATATTGCAAACTTTTGTAAGGAAACCAGCCGAATAACGCGCTAACAACTAAGGCAATTGCATGTAAAACGTAAAATTAACTTTTTGGGAATAGCCAGAGATTGAAACCACTTTATAGGACAAACAGAACATCTAACTCCGGGGAATACAGAAAGCAATCACACAAACCACCTTGTGCCGAAAGTGGACGAGGAACCTATGACCTTTGCTCCATTACCCGAAAAGATAAATAATGCAAACATTAGGTATCTACACACTATTTACTATCCATATATTAGTATAAGTAAACTATTACCACGTCTCAAAACTAGTGACATTAATAATGACCTATAGCATGCATGCTTCGGGTCACCAGGTAACAATAAGTACAGGTTTAACCAAAAGTTCAAACAGTTTCGCGACATCGCAAATGCGACAATGATGAGTTACACTGGTCAGCCACAAGAATGGCGAATGATTTTTGAGTCGGTTCATTTATCGTAATAAACTAAGTCAAGAATGACTCACCTTCGTGTGATGGATTGAGATTGAAGTCGCCAACGATGATCAGGTGAGAGTTTACTAAATAATAAAAAACAATGAGTTTTCTTTAGGGCAAAAGAAAAGCTAATCGCTACTCTCATTCTAATGTTTCCAACGAAAAAAAAACATTGGACAAGAATCGGTCGAAACAAAATAAAAAGACCAGATTCGTGAACGTTACTGGAAGCCATGAAGCCCTATCCGTTGAGTATCTGTCCATATATATTTGTTGCAGAATGTAACCAAGTGATCACCGGTGTTTCCCCAAGTGTTCAGTTTTTATGATCAGTTGGACGGATTGTTCGTACGTCATTAGATACGACGATTACAGCAACATATATGTTGGAGGAATCAGTAACCAACTGGAAAACGTCAGTTTCGTCATCATTACATTACACAGCACAGTTCAAACGTCAAATGTAGCGCGCACGCGCGCGTGCACCGGAGCATAACATCGGGAAAATATCTCACCGACATACTGATTAAGAAAATGTGTCATCCGGCAGTAGAAGCGTTCTCTAGTCAGGCTACTCAGTGGGTATGAATCGATACGCGTCTGACAGCCAACCGTCTCAGAATAAACACTCGCATCCTCGCGGAATTCATGGAGAGTGTGTCGTAGTGGATCATGTACACTCAAGAGAGAAAAA
The DNA here is from genome assembly GCA_014220965.1 of Paragonimus kellicotti. Taxonomy (NCBI): domain Eukaryota; kingdom Metazoa; phylum Platyhelminthes; class Trematoda; order Plagiorchiida; family Troglotrematidae; genus Paragonimus; species Paragonimus kellicotti. The sequence continues at coordinate 52,277 of LOND01001059.1, forward strand.
TCCTGTTAAACACAAACAGCTGGGTAAGCTAGTGAGAACACGGACCAACGAACGGTATCACGGTACCAAACTCCACAGGAGACAATAAAAATATGACTGACCGTGTTCCACACGATCAGCTTTATTCTCGCTGTGATGTATGCATAGGCGCTCCTTGCTTAACATTGAATAACGCCAACCTTTATGAACAATTTTCCGATCAGGGTGAGGAATTCTGCGAGGATGCACGGGCAAGAGCACATGCACAAACGACCGTCTAACGAGGGGAAATCTATCGTGCTGTTTATTAGGCTTGATTGGAAGTAGAAAGCCATAACTAACATTCCCAAATGGATCCACCAGGCCTAGTAGTTACCTTCGTTTCGACCAGAATTGTGCGTGTGTATGAATTACAACAGATCGCAGTGCGATAGCACTGCCTATTGAAGGACTCCGTGACCAGATTGTGTCCGTCCCACTGTCCACCTTGGACCAACAACTGTTGCTATAAATTCGGCAAACGTGTAAACAATGTGCACAGAAATGTATTGTGGGCAGGCTGGTCCGAAGTACGTGTGTGATTTCCTACCTCACTGACGCAAACATTGTGCTGTTATTTTCGACACTTCGACAAATCGAGTTCAATGAAACAAAACCGAAATTGGAGTCAAATTGTGTATCCTCTAAAACGACTGTATTGTATTCTCAAGAAAGTGACGGTTGGACTGGATACAATCGCCAAATATTCCGCCAACATTCTACGGGGTTGTGTTCCACACGAATAATTTGAGAAAACAATTCGCATTGATCAGAGCGTAGTGAACCACGTTTAACATGTGCTATTTTGTCAACGTGATTAACTGAAAACAAATTTGCTCCTGATGAATTTTGTTGCTATACGATGAAGACTATCAAACATTATTTACATGGAGTAACTTATGTGAGTAAAATGCAACCTATCCTGTTACCCACAGGGTGAGCTAGTTTCATGCTAACGTCTAAGAAAACATATTTACTTCGCTTCTCCCTTCAAAAATGATTGACATTCACATGGTTAGTTGTGCCATTGATCATCGAACGCTCCGCTCAACTTCTGGACAGTTTTATGCCTGACTTCCTATTGCTTGTGTTCCACTTGTGGGAATTCGAAAAAGTGCGTTGTCGGTTGTAAAACGGTGCGTAAATTCAGCAAGCTCTTAACACGCAATACATGGAAGACAAGTCCACATAACATACGGACGGACTGTGCTACTTTAAGGCAGCCTCATTTTCGCAATTGGTTCATTTGATCTCAAAACAGCTTCCATGTCAAAAACGTATTATAACACCAACATCCGCAAGGCTCCTCAAGTCTGGCGATAGAACGAGGCTAAACAGTCCAAAATGGGGAGTTAGGTCGACATTTAAAAAAAACTCGAAGGATATCGAAGGCCATTGAATGGGCTCACTCCGAACGAAACCCAATCCAACTAACTGCATGCCTAGTTTTCGCAGAGAGCGGGTTGAAAAAAGGTCTACTTTCGTCGTCCAGCACAGACTGCTGGCAGATACAGAAAAAAAACTGAAAAAAAGTTCCGGACAGGTGATACCGAGTATCACTCCGTCAAAGCAGACCTTCAACTGATAACGTCTACAGGAGACGGCTATGACGTCGTTTAATAAGCTTGTTCAAAATGTTCTGTTATTTTTTCTACATTGAGAAATTAAACATATTGAATCACGTGATCATAAATAACGAAGGAAACGGCCCAAATAGGACAGAAAGTGAACATACCTGGTTGAGTATCGTAGAACGCTTGCACAAGGGTTTCCAAATGTTTAACTTCAGTTACTGTACGATCGATCATACTGTTGCGCAGTCCCTTGGCTTTTAGATGTACAGAAACTAAAATTATGCGAGAAGATCTAACCTAAAAGGAGATATACATATAAAACAGGTGAACGAGAATTTGGCTAACGGTGAGCAATGTGGGCATCACATCCGCAGATTACAAATATCACAAAAACATTCAGAGTGAGATATTCACACAGAGTACATTTTTTTCCAAGTCCTAGTATTCAAAACGTATTTGCAATTCGACTGTCCGAATCCATTTCACTGATTGTCAACGTCATATAGGCCTCCGAAGGTGGTCGATCTTCTGACATTGATTTTGGATAGCATGCCCACTAGTGAGATTGTCAAACTTATCTCGAGGTAATGCCATGGATGTGGTTGAGCCTTTCGAGTTTATAACGTTGGTTAGCGCGGTTAACTCAGTAATCACAAGCATACGAGGTGGTGTTCATATAGCTTCTGGGAAAAACATCTATTCAGATGTCCCACGAAACTCGTCCCGCTTGAATCAGGACGGCAAAGCATAAAAACACAGGCAAATGATATAAACAACAGATTGATCCAGGAACTTTGAGACCGAAATAAACCCATACAATTGCATGCTTTGGACCAACCGAGGCTTAACGAACGATTGGAAGATGCCACTAATTGTAGCAACGAGAATTTCACTTCTAGATTACTGATGAGTAGTCGGGGATTTGGTTAATTTCAAGTTAAACATCACTCACATTTGATCGCAGCCTTCGCATTCAGATAGACTTTCCAGCCAGCCTCTTTCGAAAAGAAGCACTAGACTCGAGTTTCGCTCTCATTAGAGCTCGTCAGTAGTGCATATCCTTGCCACTGCCGGGACTAGAACTCCGGCCACGCTTTCATGAGGCAACCGTGTTTACCACTGCGCCATTGACCTCACATTAGGCACGACCGAATTATCATATGTGAACGCTCAACCACTTTCGCTTGTGAGTAATGATCAATGAGAGAAACTCGAGTCTAGTGCTTCTTTTCGAAAGGGGCCGACTGGAAAGTCTATGGGAATGCGACAGCTGCGATCAATTGTGGGTGATGTTCAACTTGAAATTCTATTTTATTGACTAAATTTGTCTGGAGCACACGAGCAAAGTTTGTGGTCATTGCCACTCGTCAGGTATGCGTGCCTTATCTCGAGGTGCCTGGTGAACGGCTAGCACACATTCTATTACAGGGTGGCGCATACCGAAGCATTTTTTTTTCAACTTTGTAGAAAACACTAAAACAATTCAATGTTTTTAAACTCATCATTTAATTGGGTTAAAGTAACGAAACACATCCATCATCCTAATATTCGAGACGCGCCATAGAAACGCTCATAGAAACTGAAATAAACAAAAGTATGCGGAAAATTCTGCGACAATATCTGATAATTACCTACTCGGGACCGTGTTTAAACCGATTGGTGATAGAAAATTTTGAATAGTTAGGAAAATATGCTTGAAGATAAGGACCAACTTGTCATCCAGAATGTGCTATGAATAGTGAGAGTAAAAACAGGACATGTTATGAAATTCAAGAGTTGATTTTTGAACGGGGAAAAGTAGAATGTGAAGTAGAGTTGGTAGTTCGAGGGTTAAAACAGTTTCCTATTAATTCGGACACTTTTGGTGCCAAAACGATACTCCATTTTAACACAACTAAAACAGAAGTTGATAAAATCGGGTAATGTCAAGCGGGTTGGGAGTCTGAACATCGATACTCACGTTCAATCACACACAGTGGAGAACATCAGCGCGTAAACAACGAAGGATGTTAGATGAGTTCCGGCGCTGTAGATTTATCGAATTTGTATGACCTTAAACTTTAAAAATGCAGAGATAAGTGAACCTAAGTCCCGAGATCCTATCAATCAGCTAGGCCTATGTCAATCACTGACGCGCTATTATCGATGAAGAATGTACACACACAGAGAGAGAGAGAGAAACCGTCTTGCTTAATGGAACAACCAAATATCAATTTTTACGGCTCAGTGGTTAAGTAACTATCAAAAACCTCGTAAAATGGCAACAAGCACTTTTCAATTCCTAAACAATATTTCCACCTATGTGCAAGTTCCTTTGACAAAGTCCTAACAAGTGAAAACCCAGTAACGTCATCTCAGGTGGAGAATGGGAAATAATTCCAATGAAAATTTAACTCCATGAATAGATTGGATTCTTGGGTTTCAAAGGGGCGAAACCAATGACTAAACAATTGGTCAGTAAAACTAACCATTGTCAGTAGTGCGCTCGTAAACAGACTTAAACCATATATGACACCCAGGTGTAAACAGCCCTCTCACACTCGACGTGCACTCATCCAGTGAGCCGACAGCAAACATTCACGTAAGTAAACAGCTGCCTGCTACCTTTCTTGTCGTTTTAAATAATCAGCCTCGTTCACAAAGACATATCAGTGGCTGAGGTTGATGCCCGTCACAATAAAACACGGAAGCAAAAAGTAACCACACTTTAAGCATACAGGAATAAGATGAATAGGGAGAAAATGTGGCAGTGAGTCAACTCCAAGGTCCCCCACACTTCGCAATTCAACAACACAGTAACAAATGGAATCAAGACTGCATTCATAAAAAAACGTTTCATGTTGCATCAAGTGTCCTCATTTTAGTCAAACAACTACATTGTTCACGCAGCTGAGCTGTCGCCTTCATAGATGTTCATGGCCATATATTCCGTAGAGGAGACTGACAGTGATGAGCCGATTGGCAACCATCGCCATTTCGCTCCACGTCAGACCATCACTAAAAACAAAACCGTTTCGATTTACAGCTATGAAACGTGGAGGATAAAGAGCGACGATATCCAGCACATTGAAGTCTTTGACCATCGATGTTTACGTTCTATTGCAGGCATTGAATGACATTGGCGAGTAGACAAGTATAAGAAGACAGATTTGCACCAATAATGAACGATCGGGATCATTCTTCCAAACCCAGAGAATGTACAGATCCAGACGATGAAGCGGTGTAGCAAGAATGAGAACCCGTTGTTTACCATGTCGTGACTAATCCATCGAGCTCCCAGTACAATGACATACTAGATGAAGTGACCATCTGATCGCATGACGAACAGAAATAAAAGCAATCAACAGTAATTTAGGAACGGCAGGTCACAGTCATTCCCCTGGCTTGTGTCCCCGTGATGCATCAGATCTTTGGATTGGAATACTGAGAGACATGATGGTAAATAGGGCCCAGTTGAGTGAATGTTGTTCGCTAAATAATGACAACCGATGAAAAGGAGTGAGAAAATCGCAGTGGCTGACTTTTAAATGTCACCTGCCATTCTCTTGTTCAATTGCAAGATGCAAGCAGTGTAGTAGTGGTTGTTCAAGTTAACAAAGAGGAGCTTTAGGAAACAAACTCCACCCCTTCCTGCTCCTTTATTTTCACACCAGGGTTTGTTCTTATGGTAACGCGGCAAGTGAACATTAGTTCCAACCCCTGGCGTACCGGTATTGATGAGGATGCCCACTTGTCCACTTTGTGACCTGAACTAAACGTCGAGGCAAGAAATGATAAACGAGTAAATAGCATCTAAGACATACATCCTGAAGTTGATGAACTCAAAAGAAAGAGTGGTTAAAATTGGCCGATTTTCCTTACCAAATATCCGCTTCTCAAGTCCACTGTTCCTTGTTCACACCAATTAGTTAAAATAGTTCAAATCCTTCATTGTGAGAGACTATGTTTCGCACCTCCCCGTGGTTGTCTTAAGTATGTGTCCTGGGAAAAAAAGGTGTCTTCCGGAAACACCACATCACGATCACCAGATGTGCAATCATGAATAGCCTTTGTGCCGTACTGACTGCGTTCAATTTAGGATAGGTGTAGCCCGAAATAGTTCAGAAATAAATTTGAAAATGGTGCGCAAAAAGCACTCACCAAACAGAGCGCCGGACAAGGACTTCGAGAAAACGATCTGGAAGACTGATTTGCACTGGAAGGCTCCAGTAGGCCGGTACGCTGAATATGGACACCCGCAGTGGTATTGAACAAGAATAGGGCATACTCTCGACCACGGAACATCGCTCCCGTGGCCTGGTTGGAAGTGGCCACACTCCAACGCGGTACATGGGAAGGGGGATGTTTGCTAACCCACTGACGGACATGCGGCAGCATCGGTGAATTTAATTCAGCACATAACTATAAAAGAGACAAAACCAACTATTTACTAATCTAATTATATCCGGATGCTTTTGACCCGTCGATGCAGATAATCGTAAAAAAAACAGCCACATAAAAGGTAATCTTCAACAGGGCCGAAGCGATTAATAAACACACCAGACGACATACTAATACCTCCAGAGGGGAATCGTTGGGTTCCATGTCGTGCGATCTGTTAGATTACACATAAGATTGTCGAGGGCTGTAAAAATAAACAGTCAAAATGAGTAAACTTCGAACTTACAGCGCCAGTTTAAAAAGCCAGTTCCAGTTAAGCTGCCAACAAAAATAACCTCTCGAGGTTGTAGTGACCAGCGATCGTGTGGCTTCTCTAAGGATCCCGGCTGCAACCGTTTTCCCGCTTGTTTGTTCTGTACGCATGATTCTGTGTACGCCTGCTATAGGAGGCCTGATATGAACTCAGTGCCACTTTCTTCAGTCGTGCAACTAATTGCACGCAGTGAACGCTTGTCCTTTTCCTAACGACTCATCTATTCCATTCTTCAAGGTCGTTTAGCCCGAACCTTTCCGAGCGTTGTTTAACGCACTCGAAGGTTCCACGCACTTTTCGCTTGGCGCGCTTTTGAGTGCCGCCGAGTGGGCGGTAGCCCACCTCGCGCTTCTTTTCTTTCTCTTCTTGGTTGCTGCCGTTGGTCCCAGACTAGGCTAGAGCTAACTACTTATCATATTTCCAAACATTGCTGGAAATATACGGTTTGTTTCCAAACCTTACTGCGTTCTTTAGTTCGATGCCTGTTGGGACTACGTTTCGATTGCTCTTCAGGAAAGGCGTTTTAAATTGTTAGTGGACGAGAGTCAATTGAGACACTTCAAAACCTGTCACCAACCGATTCGACTAATTGAGGCATGCGGCAAGTGTAGCTAATCACGATGTCTGCCTAGTCAATCATGAATCGAGAATAATGGACGAAAATGATTCCCTACCGTTTTGGATTGACTACTGAACTCATCACATTGCAACATGTTTACAGATACCCTGAGGAGATAGCCATATAAATTGTAAGTTACTTTATACAGACCCAGACTTATGATTGTAATCAATGCTGGTTCCTTCAGAGCTCAATTTGTTGGAGCTGGAGAATAATAACGTGTAGCGTGCTCGATAATATGAATGGCGAAACAGCCAAACAGCGGGATCCATACTTAAAGCAGAAACGAGAGAACACATATTTCACACTTTACGATTACTGACTTGATGGAACCGTTGTGCAACTTAACAGCCAAGAATGGTAAACCTTGAAATGCATTGTGGTCGAATTGCAAAGCCAGTATCAATCAATTAAGTACCGATATATGAGTCGGTCAACCCGGGCAAATGTTACAAACAAGGTCGATAATTCGCGCACCGTTGGTTAGTAGTTACCACCAACATCTGACACATGTTGAACGCGTTCCATTCAACGAAGTTAGCACGACTTCGTTAGCCAATCCAATGAACAATCGAATGCGTCTCTACATCTTCAAATTTAGGCCGTACCAATGAGCTCACTACGGACAGTTTGCTCGACGGAAAACACGAAGATGTGAGCATAGACAATAACCAACGAGTACGAAAGTCAGCAATAATTAACAATTTGTCAATCAAAGGTGATCACCAATGAAACCAAATATTGCCCCACTCTATTCGGTAAACTGTTTCCATCACACTATAATATTAGACGATAATCATGAGAACCGCTGGGATTAGGATAAAAAACGTACCACATCAGCCACGTCCAGACTGGCAATCTCTTGCAACACAAGAAGCGCGATATTCGCACGCAAAATTGTCAAGCATACAATTTCTCGAAACCCCGGATGTCTGGCTTTTGCCAATGTGAATCGGTTCAAATTCCATGATGCTAGACGAAGACGTCCGCCGGTGGAAACAGTGCATGCATCTGGTAAGTCCAGTGGAAGTAAGCACCCCAACTTAGTAGTAGCCAGATAATCATGCCAAAACTTCACGCAATCAAGCTGAAGTAACAGCTCCAGTTGCGCTTGGGAACATTGTCGGAGTGAACACCGAAGAGGATCGCTTGAGTCTTCACTTCGCAAATTGAGCTGGCTCCCACCAACGCGAGGTTCGGAAGTGAGTTGAGAAGACTGGGGCATTCTAAATGCATCAGGGGAGGGGGGGAGCAAGAAAACAGAAAGGCTACACAGATTGTGGCAATCAACGAAGGGTTTAAGACACACGTTGGTTTGGTTCGATACATGTGAACCTTCGCAAGCACAAACACACGACACTTTGGGTTCGTGCTACCTCATCGGTCTGCTTCACGAACAGTAAACATGAATTATGAACATGAAAACGAGTGTTCCGAGCAGACGACAAAAGATCTAGATTCACATTCACAAACCCACAGTCCAGGACCAGTTTCACCGCCATCCAGACTTAACAGAAAGGAAAGTATCAGACGAGCACATACTGAGGCAGAGGGCTTTCATTACTCATCAGTCCTTTAAGCGAAAGCCGATGATTTATCTGAGGACGTGAGGAGTTATCAATCGTGGCCCATTCGGTTTGATATAATTTCTCAAGATTAAGAAACATAAGCCCACAAAAGCTGATTTCGACTATATTGCTCTATCCTGTTCAAGAGAGATGTTCGCGTCGAGTCATTGTATAATAGACCTTTTCAGACAGCCTCTTTCGAACAAAGCAAGTTACTTACAATCAATTTATTTGCTCTCATTATGAGCTCGCCCAGTCTCCCTTCTTCAATCGGTCCACAGGGTACGAGCCCTGATCATGCGTGGTTACCATAAGCTACTAATACTATCCTGAGCTCAAGACTCCAATAAGACCAATAAACCTGCCTCACTCGTCCTGTCTATTTAAAATAGCTTGTGGTGGTGGTACGACCTTACAACCAACTCTCCTATCTTCGTTCAGGAATAATCTATAGTGTATAACAGAGGTGAATGAGCGACGACTGCGTAATAATCTATATATATCTAATATATATAATATAAGAAAGCTCGGCTCACACGCCTCTAATCATGTCGACAGTTTCCACCGCCTGCTCAGTGTACTTAAGAGCCCAGATCCGCAACACGACATATCTATATAGTATTATTCTCTATAAAGAGACACGACTGGATTACCCACCGATGGCCAACGTAAGTTGGGGCGAAGTTATGTAGACTCCGTAACCCCTTTGAGCAGTCACAGTGAGCAGCGTAATGGCAGTGCGACACCCTGTAACATATCATCCCTGTTACATCAGAGAGCGAGCGTCCCACATCGCTCGAGCTGCGAAAAACGAAAAGTAAGAAGAACACACACACACACAAAGACAAGTCCGCGCCAGTAGTTCTTAGATTAAGAGACTTGCAAGAGCCACCGAAACTGACTCAGGAGCACTAGAATTTATAGTGACATCGCAGAGGCTGGTTTCACATATTTGGTAACGAATAGGAGTGCGGTAGCTACTATTTAGGGTCTCCGCGCAATTTGCACCTCAAGTGTTTTAAAACGTGGTTGGCACAGGGTGGAATGAATAGGCCTGACAACAAAGAAACGTATTTTGCGAGTCGACTTATTTAACGGAAGATAATTAGCTTAGTATAATGAAATTAGATCTCAGGGGAATCTTTAGGCTAATTAGAGTTTTATAAAGTTAGAACCCCTATATCCATCCCACAATATGACTTCGTCGCCACGATTCCGCGATTCCCACCGGAAATTCCAGTCACGTGGTCCACTTTATAATTGCAGATATAAAATTAAGCCAGCCTCCACAGATCCCTCCGAGTTCGGAAACTCCGTCCCAGACACAGTAGGTGCATAACCTGTCGATGGGACTGGCCGTATATCTATAACTCGCACGGCTACTCCGCTCTCTATAATATCCCTCTGAGTCAGATGACTTATCGAATATAATCTGAGTATAAGCCTATCTCGTATCGAGCGCTGCGAGCCTACTCGTCCCGTGAAACGAGTCCGACAATTGATAATGAGGGTCCTAAAGTAGATATATTTCAGGCTGAAAGTGACTAACTCTAGTGTGTCAGTCACGTGTGAATAAGACGATCCTATATGCTGTGATTACTGGAGGACGCACTAGTAATCCGTATACGTTTACTGTTATCCAATCTGCCGAGTTAAACTCGCTCACAGTGACTACTTCCAGGAACTCTATTATCCGCTATACGCACAGTGTCATAAATTCACGTCCCACCTTCGACGTCGATTGCAATCCCACTCCTACAATATAATAATGATCGCGATATATAAATAATAGGAGTACAATGAAGCGAGATAGCTAGCTAATATAATAGTATATATATTTAGTCAGAGAGCGCCTCCACTCACCTCGGTGCCTATATATAGCGAGACCTCACGATACACCCAGACCGTACTATCAAGACGTAGTTAAATATAAGCATGTCGACGAAATATATATCAAACTAAATTTAATGATAGGGCAGCAACCTGATATATATGAATAAGCATGAGCATTACATGACCGTACTCAGTACGATCTCTCGCTAACAGTCTCTTAGCATGTTATGTACCCAGGTAATGCTACCCTAACTGTAGTCCACTCGTACTAAACACTATACTGGATGCCCAACGGTAGGTTGTAAGAGTGCAATATATAGTGAGTCGAGGATGCGAGAAAAAAAGCTGAAAACTAATCACTTCTAGAATGGGTCAAAAAACCGTTCATATCTATTAGTATAAAACTGTTTTTTTTTTTGTTTTCTCAGCATAGAACGTAAGTGAACTCACACTAACACTGAGATATAATACGCGCGATAATAATATATGGAGGATATAGTGCTCTCCTCTTGATGCGCTCTCCGCGTCTCGCTCTAATAGAAGTGAGAGAGATAGCGCGTGAATGTGCGATGCAAGACCTAGTTTATTTGGTGCATGAGCGCGTGGAGCGTGCGTGATGGCGTGAATCTCACACTCAAACACATATCTGTTTGAATCTTATATAATCTATATATGCTGATGCGAATCACTACTGACAGATCAGCGTAGTGCTTCCTTCTCTCTCGTAATATATGAAAGAGCATCTCTGCTATATACACCAAATATCACTCGATGCTCAGTATCAACTGCATGGCAAGCCACGCAGTACACTCGCTGTTTAGTAGTGTATCTCTATCTGAGTCAAGGACTCTATCGCGCCTGCCAGTGCGAAAGTGAGCGATGAGAGGTTTACATTCTATCTACGTGGTATCTACTCGAAACTAATACGCAATAAAGAATATATAGCGAGATATGTTCACGTTGTGAGTGAGCTTCTCTGAAGTGTGAACCGAGATGATGGTGAGACACTTCTATATATACTTCATGCAGTGGGGATCCACTCGCGGTAGGCTTTGTAGATTGACACCCAGAACGATCAGGCCTGATTATCTTGTCATCGAATTCCAGTGAGATGTAGTGTTAATGCAAATTAACAAAATTCCAGGCTGTTCATCTCTACTACAAAATATCGGCCAGCAAATTTAATGGGATCGGAGATTTCGACCTGTCTAGGAAGTCCTAATCGCGGGATCGGAGGAGTTAACAGACAGTAACTGTGTCTCCTATCGAGACGATCGGGCAACCTGATCATTACTCACAAGCGAAAGTGGTTGAGCGTTCACATATGATAATTCGGTCGTGCCTAATGTGAGGTCAATGGCGCAGTGGTAAACACGGTTGACTGTGCGAAATATATAAGCTGATAGGACCGGATCATTCATAATGTCAAGCTAGGATGTGGATTCACCGAGAGGTCCCGAGCTTAAGAAGCTCCAACTCGACAGAGCTGTCATCGCCCTCAGTGTCTACGAAGTGTGCATCCGAGCGAATGCAGGTAGCAACGATGAGTACCAAGCGCTAGACGCACGCATCTAATCACCGAATAGTATCAGATCACGCATGTTTCTCTGAGTTGCCTACCGCTCTCCATGTTTTAGCCGAAGAAGCTCACACAACCCCCCGCAGCAAGACGAATAACCTATACGCGTAGCATATGTGTCACCCACCCGCGTTGGAGTAACACATGCAGTATAGCTCCGCTTATCGATCACTTTGATAGAAGATCTATAGAAGAGCAGTGTTCTGCGTGCAACACACTCGCTCCTTATTTCGCTGCTGTGAAGAATAAACACATTCCGAGTCGTGATGTGAGTGCGAGTAATGCTTTAAATAAAGGCGACCTAACGCAAAGAACCTCGAGTTTCCTCCGTCGAGATGCGCTCTTCACACGCATTATAACTGGCATTGTGCGCCAATAAGTAGTCTACTCCTATCTGTTCAATGGAAACCAGCCTGCCTTCTAATCTAGCCTGAGTCAGTGGTGTCTTCAGCTGATCGCACGGCATTGCATGTTGTTTTTGCAGCTGATACGTTTTACGATCATTCTTTTTACAACGTTGCCACGGTGTACAATCCAGTAGTGTTTATAAATGGTTCCTAATACATAAGTGAGTCTGCTGCGCCCTTCGAGGGCGTGGAAATGTCGAATGATTAAATTAGCAAGTACATACTTGTGCGGTAGCATTGTTAGATGTTTCGACTCCTCACCGGAAGAGATTTAATCGAGGCGTTCGTCCACACAAAGCTTCATGAAGACGTGACCGGAGTTCTAGTCCGGCAGTGGCAAGGATATGCACTACTGACGAGCTCTAATGAGAGCGAAACTCGAGTCTAGTGCTTCTTTTCGAAAGGGGCCGACTGGAAAGTCTATGGGAATGCGACAGCTGCGATCAATTGTGGGTGATGTTCAACTTGAAATTAACCAAATCCCCGACTACTCATCAGTAATTCGGTAGGACTGAATTTGAAACCGTGCTCAGTAGTCTCGTCTATACTTTCTTTCTGTTAAGTCTGGATGGCGGTGAAACTGGTCCTGGACTGTGGTTTGTGAATGTGAATCTACGATCTTTTGTGCGTCTGCTCGCGGAACCACTCGTTTTCATGTTCATAATAAATCATGTTCTTATGTTCGTGAAGCAGAACCATGAGAGTAGCCCAACCCAAAGTGTCGTGTGTTTGTGCTTGCGAAGGTTCACATGTATATCGAACCCAAACCAACGTGTGTTCTTTAAACCACTTCGTTGATTGCCATACTCACCCATGATAATCCTGACGCTCTAGAGTGAAGAAGGCCAAATATATCGAGTGTGCATTGTGCAGCCGCTGACGCGATACGGCCGCTCCGACGCACTGCCTACCGCAGCTTTCCAGCGCACCTCTTCGTTGAGGATAGACTTAGGCCGCCGAAGTCACGCTATCCTAACGACAGGACACTCACACAGGGGACGACTCCTGAGAATCTGTCGGCGCTTTATCTGGGTACGCCGTCCAAAGTGCTCACAACTCCTCTCAGCATTTGACGAGAACACGTGCTGAGTAGACCTTCTGAAATGGAGCATATCCTACGATTTCGCCAGGAGTGATAGTGCATCACAATAGAATAGAATAAAAAGAGTGAACAGACTGAGGACAGATTATTATTATACTCCCATATGGCGTGAGCGACTAAATACTGCATTTGTGCTCAGACTGGCACTCACGCGTAGCTTACAGATCAGTTTCTGCGCTGCGCGCGCACATGATCATGCTCAATGTCATGACATGTAATCATCAGCAGATTCCTAGCCGACTGTATCCTGATGCTGGCTCTCAAACTATACAGTGAAGTCTTCTGACTGTGGAGTGCTTAACTTGCCACCTGCGAGCCCTACCCAGATGCTATGCACTTTTTCCACCGGAGCGAACGTCTATCAGGTCTAAGCAGTATCATGGCGCTCAATTTGCAACCACAGAGCTTTCAGCATTGGCTCAAGAACGCCAGTAGCAATCCGCTGCGGTCTTCGAGAAGATACATGGACGTACTGCGTGTTGACAATCTTCTGTGCGAGATCCGCGCTCTCTTTTTGTACCGTTCTGCGCACCACGAAGCGTAGAGTTAAGGCTCCAGTCCTACAGCGACGCATATGATATGTAGCCGTGAATACTAGAAAGTTAGATAGGGATCACTCCGTTGGTCAGCGGGTTTAATAGTCTATGCTCTTAATGATCGTGGCATCCAGGCGTGTTTCTCCGAATGATCGTGATCACAGGTTCTGACCGGTGTTCGGCGAGATGAAGAGAATACTCCCGTTATGTAGCAGTTAGTGTGATGCGAACACAGATCGGAATTGGAGTCGAAGACGACAAAATATTAGCAGTGCTCCACATAACGAGCTATACAATCTGGGTGTGACGTATTATAGGTCACGGATACTTCTCACGTCTTGTCGCCTCTCTCCACCGTGCGTTTTGGTACATCCTGGACTATGAAAGGGACGCATGAGCGTATTGCACTCGCAAATATGGAAACCAAAGACCTATTGCCACAACGTTCCACCTGCTAGTAGGCTTCCGGTGGACATCTATCGATAAAGCATATGCTGACTCTAGCTGAGCCCAGAGTACAGAAGCGGACACAAGAGAGGATACAGGGTAGTGTTTGAAGTACTCGATATCGACTGGAGAACCGCCTCTGTCTGGATGTGAGTGCAATAAAATACGAGACGTAACACACATGCACAGCCACGGTCCAGAGGGACGCGGAAACATTTCTCTTCAGCATACGACTAAGAAGGCGCGACTCCGATTGCCCACGCCACGCAATAATGTCAAGTCATGCATATCCACACTTTTCGTCGGAACACCACACTCCACCTGAGGATGATTGGCTGGCTGTTTGCCACGACATGGTTCCTTAGCGGAAATGTCAGTATCTGCAGAACTTGCCCTATTGAGATGTAGTTGCACAGAAAGCAGACGCTCGGCGACACTCGCCGGTGCGGAAACAAGCTCATGAGCGCTACCTGCAATCGGAAGAGTCCGCTACGTGGAGAAGTCAAGAGCACATCCCAACCAGTACTATGTCACTAGTAGAGTGATTGGTACGAATAGCTAGAATACGCATATGTAGATCGAATGTTCATCTGCGCCAAAAACTCCATGGCATTCTCTGCCATCCACTACTTGCCAGTATCTTACATGTCTGAGTCGTGCTAGTAATTGATTTTCACCCGTCCCTTCGCCTCAGTTGGTCGCGCTAAGCCGCGAAACATTTGTCGACGTTGCAAAACACCTGAAACTGAGGTGATTCTCTTTCGTAGAGTCTTCATATCGCATATGATTCGAGCTGCGCTTCCCTACGACCTAACGCGATCTAAGATATACGATAGACTTAGCGCGAGCTTGTATAGACTGGGCAATATTCAATCAAATCGCGATCAAAGTGATGAGCTGGGGGCGGGGAGCAACGGCACAAGAACAAGAAAAGAGCTCGGTACACACAGATCCTGGACTACTCGTAAGCCAATCAACATCGAAGGGATAGTTAAGATCACACGTTTGGTTTGTTCATGTGTCTGTTTGGTTTTTTTTTCCGTGAATTTAAAAGAATAAAAACCATGTGTGGGGGGAAAAACCCGCTAATTTACTGTGTTCCCTCCGGGGGCCGAGAAAAAAGAAGGCACCCACCCCCCAAAAAACAACCCCCCCCCAGAGAAACACCGACAAACGGGGGGGGGGTGGAAAAACCCACCTTTTTTTGGGGAAAGGGGTTTTGCAGAGGGAGCGCTTCGCTTTTTATACAACCTTTCTCTCCCAAAATTTTTTTTTCCGGTCTGCTTAAACGCAACAGTAACATGAAAGTAAATCGGCACATTGAAAAATGAGTGTTGCCGTAGCAGGACGACAAAAAAGATTTCGTGAGATTCAACATTTGCACAAACCCCACAGTCCAGGACCAGTGTTCACCGCGCGATCCAGCACTTAAACAGAAAGACAAGTATAGACGAAGACCTTTACTGAGAACAAGGTTTCAAAATTCAGTACCTACTCTGAATTTATATAACTGACGATGTAATCGGGATGGTTCGTTAATTTCCACAGAATCTCATAAACATACCAACAAAAAACTGATCGCAGTTGGTCGGACGTCTCCACCATAAAGACTTTTCAGGGACAGCCTAGACCTCTTCAGAGCAATAGTAGATTCTTCAACAGTCCTCTATCTATGAGTATCCTCTTCTCATTAGTAGCTGTCAGTAGTTGCACCCCTATCTTGCTATTGCCGGAACCAGAACATCCGATCACGTCTTTCATGATATGGCCTTGTGTTGGAAACGAAACTTCCGCTGCAGTAGTGTGACCCTCGCATATATCCAATCAAGCGCTCTATCTATTACTTAAAATCATATACGTCACGGGACCTCCTCTACCAATCCGCACCACACACCGCTAGTGTGACTCAACTGATCATACATCACTGCTATTCTATCGAGGTGGGCGCGACACATCTCTACACACACGCTAACGAGAGACAGATGGAGCACCTAGTCGGCGCGAGACATATACCAGGATTCCTGTCTATCGGACAGACACGTTAATAAAACATCCTAACCTTCGGCTAGACTATCTCTCCTATTCGTCAACCTCGATATCGCGATAAACACACTTCCTATGAGCCGCGATAGATCAAGCTCAGTGGTGCACACAACATCAAACGCTCACCGTCTGCCACGAATTTCAGCTCTGAAGAGGGAATAATAGTATACGTTAGACACCACGAATTATACACGATGCGATATATCCCTCGAGCCTAACCCAGATACAGCAGCATACAGCTCACGCCTTACTGACTTCTCACAACATGCTGAGAGCCATCGTCCGTCACCTCTATATTCAACAGCGAACACACAGGCTCAACCGTAAAGAGACGCTCATCCGACTGCACATCCGACTCCGGACGTCGTGCGTGCGCTTACCTTTACATTACTGCATAAGTAGTCGGGGATTGGTTAATTTAAAGGTTGATCACATCACTCCCCTATCTTTATCTCTCGATTCAGAGCAAGCAGCCTCCCTCATCTTCTATGCGCAAATCATGCGCTGATTCGACACTCTCCTCAGTCACATGAGGTATTCACCTGGCGAGCGAGTGAAGAGCTATCCTATGCTAGACTATTGCCGAAGACGCGCAGCCCTATAGCTGCGCACTAAATCATCGAGCACGTATAGCGCTATGGCATACGCAGCATACAGCACGCCACACTAAAAGCTTCTCTGGTGGGCGACTGGCACAACGGGACGTAATGCCTCAGCTCAGCACTCTTTGAGGCAAACCACCGCCTCCTGACGGGTAACTACTGCGCCATTGAGCCCTCACATTAGGCACGACCGAATTATCATATGTGAACGCTCAACCACTTTCGCTTGTGAGTAATGATCAGGTTGCCCGATCGTCTCGAGAGGAGACACAGTTACTGTCTGTTAACTCCATCCCGCGATTAGGACTTCCTAGACAGGTCGAAATCTCCGATCTCATTAAACCTGCTAGGCGATATTTTAGATTACTGATGAGTAGTCGGGGATTTGGTTAATTTCAAGTTGAACATCACTCACGGAATTCGAGACAAGATAATCAGCCTGATCGTTCTGTTCACACTAAAGCTACCGGACAACTGATATTTAAGGATGACAATCTCCACATTTCCGTACTCAGTACGATCTCTCGCTAACAGTCTCGTTAGCTAGTTAATGTACCCAGTATGCTACCTAACTGTTTCACTCGTACAACCACATTACTGGAGCCCACGGTAGGTTGGAAGAGGTGTTCAGAAAATGAGTCGATATCGAGGCACGAAAAACCGACGCTGATGCTTGTCACTGATGACTCAACACGTTTCGATGATTGGGGGTCAAAAAGTTTGGCATATCTATAGCTAGAAAAGCCGTCAGATAGAACGTAAGCGTAATCACCTGAATGAGGAACTAATCAGGTCTTGAACACATTAGGTAGTCTCTCTCTTCACATCTGCTCCATGTTCCAAACATTATACGTGTTAGTGTATTACGCTATGTTAACTGCACAGGGTGAGACAGTGGTGCACACGAGGATGTTAGGATATTTAGCCTGTAACGCGGAGGCTCCAGATTAAAACCTCAGTCCGATTATTACAAGGCATACCGCGGCGAACAATTTATCGCAAACAGGCTCACGGCAGCCTGTGTGCATTTTACTAATTTTGCATGGGCCGTATGCATCATCATCATCATCATCATCATAGACAGCAATACATCGGTGGTTCACACTGATGCTTGACTGCCACACAACCACGAAGAACAAAGGAAAGAAAAAAAACTATATAGGAAGAAAGAAGAAAAGGGAGGGGAAGTGGACCTAACTACTAAAAATAGCTACGTCTATATTCAAACATACAACATCAAGGCGCCTACACCTTGCAAACAAACAACCGAGCTGTGAGTGAAAGTAAGGCGTCATCAGCGAGACAGCTTCCTTACGGCTTTCACTGCCCCGCATCATAAAGTGCACTCACTTCACAGACAACTCGGCCAAACAACGACAGCATTCACGCCACTGAGCTCGATTAGCCGCCATCTCACCTAACGTCTCAAGCCACCGACTCTGTGAGTCGCGAGGGCCCCAGCCCGGGAGACGAACCCGACCTACAGTGACCAACCCCTTCGTGAACGATTTCATTTGTCTACGCCAGGTCATCATCTGTCCACCTCGCACCTTGCGCCAGTCGGCCGCAGCGTCGCAAACAGTGCTCGGTGTGGCAAACGACTAGCTGGCATCCTTAGTACATGACCCAACCATCTAAGTCTGTGCAAATGTAGCGACTGAACAAAAGAACTCGTTTGACAATCAGTGCCAAACACCCGCTTCCTAACCTCCTCGTTGCTTACTCGCTGGTGCCACCCGATACGAGCGATTGAACGCAGACATCGGTGGTCAAATACCTGGAGACGGTTCACGTCCTCTACCCTGAGTGGCCAGGTTTCGCTGCCGTAAAGTAATACGGCCCTCACTGTTGTTTGATATACACGACCCTTAAGCTTTAGGGAAATACCTCTCTGTCGCCATAGGTGTCTTAGATTAGCGAACACCGCCCTAGCCTTGGAAATACGCGCTTCTATTTCATTCCCTACACTCGACGCCACCGCTGATGCAGCTTCCCAGTACAAACCGGTCAACAATCTCCATGACTTCATTATCTAACATTAAATCTACGTAATCACAACAATCTTGCAGAAGCACTTTGCATTTTGAGGCTGCAAAGCGCATTCCGAAGTACTTAGCAGAACGCGAAATAGCGTCCAGTGTTGTTTGTGCCGCTTGAAAGTTGTCAAACAGCAATACCTTATCGTCAGCATAATCAAGATCAGTCAGTCTTTCACCAGGTAGGAGGTCCACGCCGGCATCATTTGAGTGCCGCAGACAGTCCTCCATTATTTCGTCTATGACGAAATTGAACAAAAATGGCGAAAGGGGACAGCCTTGACGTACGCCGCTCCTGGTGCTGAAACTGTCAGACAGTTCACCATAAACCCTAACCTGAGCTGAGGTATGGGAATAAAGCGCCGACAGTATGTTCACATACTTAGTCGGTACACCCCTACGAAGCGACTCTAAAAGTGTAGATCGGTCCACCGAATCAAACGCACCTTTATAGTCGAGGAATACGGCGATTGTTGGCCGGCGGTACACATGACGCTGCTCCAGAATTTGACGAAGGGTAAAAATGTGATCTATACAACCCCGCCCAGGGCGAAACCCTGCCTGTTCTTCCCTAATGTTTACTTCCCGAACTGCAGTGAGTCGACGAAGTATAATTGATGCTAGAACCCTTGAAATGACTGGGGTCAAACTAATCCCTCTATGGTTTTCGCAAGAGCCCCGGGCTCCTTTCTTAAATATGGGAACTATTATTGAGTGACCCCAGCACGGAGGGATGGTCTCCGTCGTCCACACAAGTTGAAACAACTGAGTCAATGCCTCTACTAACGCCTCTCCACCTTCTTTGAAAAGTGCCGGTCTGGACCAGCAGCCCTATTACGATTGAGAGCCGAAAGGCAATTGCGAACCTCAGTCTCAGTGGGTGGTTCCAAATCTACCGACCAGGGTGCTACATCACAAGTTTGTGGCGGCAACGCAATAGAAGCAGCAGGCCAACTAAATTGACCCTCAAAGTGTTCCGCCCAACGCTCTAACCTTCTGGACTTATTACAGATTAGTGTACCATCTACCTCGCTGATAGCTTCACTGACCGACGGTCGCCTGGGACCGGTGGCGCGGATCAGCTTAAACAGTTTACCGATGTTCCCTGAGGCAAATGCGGTTTCCATTTCCTTAACTTTTTCCACTAACCAAGCCTCACGATCAGCCTTTAGACTACGTTTCAGTTTCCTACGGATATCTCTTCTAGACTTGTGTGAACTACCAGGAGGAACCCTCCGTCTGGCTTCCAACAACTCCAGGGATTTCTCTGAAATCCAATGTTTGTTTACCCCAGTACCCCTGTGCCGCAAGCTACACTACCTGCTTTCTGAATGGCTTGTGAGATTTGAGTCCAGCAGCTACTAGGGTCTTCGGAGTGAGTACCACTAAGGCAGCTTTCTAAGCTGGTTTGGTAATTATGTCTAACCGATGGTAAAGCCAGTTTCTCAACAGCTAACCGTTGCTGTCGGTGGGTCGTTGCCCAGCAAAAGTAAGAACAAAACGACAACGTACCAACGCATGATCTGAATCCAAGTACGTGCTCCAATAAGAACGACAGTCTTGAATGGAACCCGCCACCTATAACTAACGGCTATGTGGTCTATCTGAGACCAGGCCTGATTCGGAGAAGGCGGGCGCCAAGTATAGCATTGACGTGCACGATGCCTAAAACCAGTACTGGCTAAAAATAGATTATGCTCAGCGCATAGCTGCAACAATCGCCCACCATTATCTGATCGATGTGATGCTATCCCAAACCTACCACCTAAACGAGATTCGGCTTCACCAAGGCGACCGACCTGGGCATTCATATCTCCGGCCAAAACGACTATATCAGAGCCACGTGTCGACCGAAGGAGAGTGGCCAGATCCGAGTAAAATGCGTCCTTGACGCCGATGTCACTACAGTCAGTAGGAGCATAAGCAGACAATGAATAAATTTCTGAAAGTCTTGCGTCTAGAGCTGGTTTTAACAGAACCTGCCAAGCGGACGGCACAAAGTCTACTGTTAACAGGAATCCAATCTACTAATGCGGCTGCGGCCGTCGTGCTGAGAACTATACCTACCCCAGCCTGACCTGTAACAGCGGCTGTGGAGTCACCCGAAGTGTATAACCAGTATCGGGTAGACAATGCGGGTGCTGTTAGTTCCATACGTTGACTACTGTCATGGATTCTAGTCTCCGAGATACAGCAGACATCAACGTGCAACGAGTCTAGCGTTCGTGCGAGAGCCGCTTGCTGACCTATCTGTTTTAGCGTGCGAACGTTGAAGGCACCTATATTAATTCGCGTTCTAGGTCTAAGCAAGGGACGAGGGAGGCCTGAAGCTGAAAGGCAAGAGACGGAACTTACCGGCTCAGTGTTACTACAGTTAGCTACATCTGTTGTGGGACCTGTAGAGTAATTATCAGAAATGGAGGTCGGGAGGGGCCTGAGAGCTAAATTTGATAGGACAGTGGGGAAGGGGTCAGCAGTAGCATGATTTCGCCTATCCACCCTGCTGTATGCAGCAGATAGGGCGACCCGGTTTATACTGCGAGACGGCCGATGCAGTATGGATTTATTGTTGTTGTGAATATTCATGGTTGTGTGTGGGCTGAGATACTGCCAGGACGCCCAGACCTAGACAGGAGAACGATTAGGGTTCTCAACCCGGAGTCTTTGGCTCAAAAGCCTGTACCACAAGGCATCGGTTGGGTGGCAATGTACCAGAACTGGTACTTTTTCTGGAAAAAGATGCCAACCTTCTTCCAACCCCCAACCTGGAGGACCAGGAGACTGGTTTGTCAGACCTCTACCCATTGGCCTGCCTGGTATGAGTGACTCTATCGGTGTGGTGACCACACGTCCAGTTTAGCCCAATAGGTCATCGAGATGCGCAAGCCGTCACACCACGTCAAGGTCCAGTCAGTATACAAACGAGGTGCAAGTAAACACACATAATGTAAGGGTAGGATGGAAGACATTTTATCGACAAACGAGTACCTGGAGACATTTGTCAGTATTTATAGTAGGCAAAAAAGATACATCTAATCCAAATTCAAGTTGATGAGATAGGTTGATCAGGAACCTTAGCCAGTTCAAAACCAGACATTCTGTATCAGCACAACGACTGACACAACTTGGCAGGACGATAAATCTGTGTGCACAAGCGTAGCACTCGCTCAAGTTGTCAACTTCTCATGCCATGCACTTGCAACTGAGAAGTCAATTCCGATAACTGAACAGTTCGGTGCTTATCAAGACAAACAGCCGGACGTAGCCCATGGCAATTGTTTCAAAAGCTGACGCAAACAGGGGGAACGGATATATAGTGCCAATGGGTCATTTGGTCGAGTCCGCCAATTCGTAATCTAAACCCCAAGTAATATTCACTAAACTTTTCAAGCTGATGTCGTAAGGACAAAAGTTATTTATGTAACATATTGTAATTCTTTGATGGCTTATGCAAAACGTACTTTTCTCACACTCTGGTTGTTTCTTCTCATGCCCAGACCACATATACAATGGTTTACGTGTGCAACAGATGAGGCCAAATGAAATATAAATCAATGAGTCCTTTTAACAACAACGTAATCAGTGTGGAGTGATAACGAGTACAATTCGAAACGACTATGGTTCTTAGAACTATCTCGAAGCATGTACACAGGGCAGCTTACAAAGTCTGATGTCAAATGAGAATAAAATAAGGTTCAAGGTCTAGGGAAGTTGTTGCCATTCACCAAACAAACCGCGTCATGTGCATATAAAAACAAGTGGTTAATAACCTATCGCATCCGTGGTATATGTGATCAATTCCCCAAAGCTTTAGCTGTGCTTCAACTCATCTATAGTATCACTCTGAAATCATTAAATAGTTCTGATCAAAAGTCTACAAGTGAAACTTTTCCGGGATCCCATATAACCCCGCACTCCTCCACGTGACCTTTTCATATAACTCTTAATATGGTTCTCATGTTTGTTTGTCCAACTTCACTTTCAATTAAATGAAAGGTACACACTTCGGTTCAGCATTGATCATATTTCTTCGTAGATTTTGCCTCCGGATAAGCTTCTCAACCAATCCCCTCCAAAGAGAGGTAATAAACTCCAATCCCCCTGACAATTGAGATTTTAGATATGATAAGTCGGTCGTGCTAATATATAGTCAGTACCGCATGGGTGAATATGACCGCCTGATGAGAAAGTAGACTGGTCGTGACAATGCAAAACGCCAATGTGTTCTACTGACAGCGAAACTCGAGCACAGTGCTTCTTTTCGAAAGGGACAGAATGGAAAGACAATGGGAATGAGACGGCTGCAATCAACTGTGCGTGGTGTTAACTTCGTTGATCAACTTTCAGACTAGGCAAATCAGATCAACTCAACAATACGCCAAACGCGTCCTGAGGTGAATTTTCAACGTTTTACCTACTCACAGCTTAAGCAAATGAAGCCCTGGTGAGTCAACCGACTTAGTGAAGTGAAATAGAAATAATTTTTAAACGCAGCTGAAAACATCAGCAGCATGTAGTAACCATGTCATATTGTTACTCGAAGCAATCCTTATATATCCAACAGAAAGAAGGCAACGTAACTACTCAATATGCATGTAAGATGATGAGCATGTATTGGAAATTTTCCGAATTGATTCCTTTCAATCAGCGAGGAGAAAAGTCAACATGGATGTGCCAAGAGAGAGGGAATGAAGGATTCTGACCAACGTGCTAGTTCGGATAAAATCGAGTCGGGTGGTTGACACCTAAACTTAGATTTACACACATAATTGTAAGGGGATGTGATCAAGAAATGGCGTACATGCGATTGAAAATAAGAACGGGGATAGAATTGACCCCCTATAGCACCTTGGAGCCAGTACTGAGTGACGATGAGGTTATCACCAAACTGTGTAAATTGGCTTCGATTTGCAAATCGAAGGTTGAGGTTTCTATACAAAAACACAAACGTAGATGGCAAAGACAGTTGATGTAACTGTGTGGATATCTTTAGATGATGACTCAAAACGTGAACGAAATTGGCCACAAAATGTGGATTTAGCGGTGAGTATAAGAAAGCCCAGATAGGGTTATAACACGTTAACGAAACACGAAACGATGATCCAAAACCCCTGGTACAATCACTTAATCGGCTAAAAACCATAGTGATGTTTGCTGTCAAGTGTTCCGATAGCTAGCAGGCAAGCGGCACCTTGAGCCACTTCAGCAACAGCAATCAAAATATTGACTGTTCTGCCAGGCGGCCACACGACACAAGAAAAAAACATTGAGTTACAGATAAAAGACAGGAACTAAACGGGAATTAGTTCATAAATTTCTAACTACAAACTCCAACAATTAGGAACAAGCTGTCTTGCAGACGAGCAACAAA